>ML776725.1:747511-773720 GCA_009831015.1 Picea engelmannii
TAAAAGTTTAACTCGCTTTAATTAAAAACAACTCCAATGAAAGCTTTAATAAAAACAACTCCAATGAAAACTCACTCATGCAAACTACCGATTTGCCTTCACTCCATGCATGCAAAATGTTGCTCAAAGCTCACACATGCAAACTTGCTCACGGATTAGATGGGAGATGGTGGATCGACCCTCACGCTTCAATGCTCACGTAAATCGTGGCTTCCCACAAGCTCCGAAATTTCACGCTATCTCTTTCTACAGATTTGCTCCCGGAAACCATTAGGATTTACCTTCCACCCACGAGCTCACGCGATTTGCAAGCAGACGGTTCTCCACGTGACTCAAGAATCCACGCCTGCGTAGCTGTCTCACCTCACTCCCGTGGCTCTGATACCAAGATAAAATATGCGAAACAAACACAGGGTGAGGCTATGCTCACTTCTCTGTTATTCAATGAAGACATATTACATCCTTATATAGGAAAAGACTCGACCGAGTCGGTTACATGCAAACCAAAGACAACTAGACTCTTAACTAAGAACTGACTCTTAACACACCTACAACTGACTCTCACAACTGAAGCTTATAACTGGTGCTTACAACTGGCGCTTTCTCCATTATTTCCAAGTGTTGCTTTGCAGTATAAATCTAGAATGTGTTTTAGAGCTGAAAGGTCTCTTGGGGAACCATTGACACTGTAGAAAATATCATCAATGAATAGTAAATGAGAGACCACCTCTTCGTCTGACACTGTACTCCTCTCAAGTCATCATTGAATATGGCTTCCTTCACCATCTTGCTTAAAGCTTTGGATATAATAAAAAGAGGAAGGGGGACGGGGGAAACCCTTGCCTTAGAACCCTCTAAGCAATGGAGAAATGAGAGGAGGATCTGTTGATTAAGACTGCAGATGATACATTCTGAATACATCCCATAATCCAATTTGCCATGTTTAAATTCATACCCATCTGAAGGACCAACCAAAGGAATGTCCGATTTACCCTATCATAGGCATTAGACAAATCCAATTTTAGGATTGTTGCCTTCAAGTTCTTCCATTTTACTAAGTGAAAAACCTCTTGAGCTACCATGATCACATCATGGATTTGCCCGTTATGAAGGAAGTCTAACTATTCTTCTCCTATAATTCACTTAGTAAAGTATTCAAGCGTTTCAAAATCACTTTGGTTATTATCTTATAGATCACATTACAACAGGATATGGGCCTATAATCCACAAAAGTTTCACCATCTTATTTTTTGGGAATTAGGTAAAGAAAAGTGGTGTTTGTTGAGGAAAATGTATGAATTGATCTTACTCAAGCATTTTCAGACTTCACTTAGCTAAATCAAAGTAGACAGGAATATCACCCTATGTTTATAGCCAACAAAAATAACATCCTAACTCACAAGTATTAATTACGAGTGCTTAGGCTAGTCTTTTATCAACAAAAAGCTTGTTGGAAAGTCATTTTTATGTAATTTTCTGAATATATCAGTTGCTAAAATAAATGTAAGAACATAAGTAAAGACACCAAGATGATAATCAAGACAGTTGAGACATAAAGCAATCCTTTATTTCATTCCAATTCATCATAGAGTCATTTCTTTACAAAATCTCATACAAAAATCTTGGACCAAAGTCAAACTTAGAAATTCCCGATGGAACATACAAAAGGACCTTTGACAGAAAACCAAAACTGAACTCTAAAAGATGGATCAACTTTCCACAGATTGCTACCCACTTGACTCTGCACAATAGCCTTTATTAGTCATGAAAGCTAATTCACAAACATACAAGTCTACACATACTATCAAAGATAGATCAACACCTCTGAAGAACAAGTGTCTGAATGATTTGATTCAACCCTGAATATTGTTGTCTATAATAAGACCCTGCTATCACAAAAGAGAATTAGGTTGTGATGAATATATGAATGAATGAAAACTGAACTATCTCAACATAAACTCAAAGAGAAAACCTTAGCAAGCCTTGTGCTTCTATCCTCCTCTTGTTCCTCCCTTTCCTTTTGCTTTTAACAAATTAAATTTGGTTGAGGTAGTTGAACCAACCCATTAGTTAAGCTAATTAAAGACTCAACCAACCTTAGTTATGGGGAACAATAATAATCATAATAAGGGTCATAAATAAATAATAACTAGTAGGTGGGATCCCTTGTGACTCCCTTCAATTTATAACAATCATAATTATTATAACATAACCATTAGTTAAGAAAACACACCTCCTTGTGTCTCCCATCAACATATTTAGTTTTGGCAATTTTAGCTCATGAAAAATTGAAAATATTTCAAAATAATACTCATATATCCAAAATAAAACATGCTGTGCAAAATCCATGAAGTCAGCTGTCATAAATCAATAGATAACATAAAATTCAAAAGCCATATTTCCCAGTCTGTGATGCAACCCTTCCTTGGTTGTTGCTGTCACCTCTTGATTTTCCTGAATTTTCCTTAGGTTGGGTAGAGCCTTTAGGCCTTATCTCACTAATCACATGGGAACAATCGTCCCTCAGATGCATCCGTGAAGACATGGATTTGTCAGAGTCATTGGAGGGTGAGGAAGGGGCAACATCGAATTTTCCTTTATCAAGTGCATGATGGGCTTCAGTCTCCAATCTCTTGCTAGCATGGGAAGATTGCACTGGTGAATGGTTAGGGGCATCTTGGATAATGGGGTTAACTAACGGAGGAGGAGGTAAAGACAAGTTGGGCCAGCCACGATGTTGGGAGATTGCTGGCTGGACAATCTCCTGCCATCCACCATTTTCAGGGACCTCAGGCTGTAAGGACACATGAGAAGGTACAGAGATACCGGGGGCTTGTTGGGCTTGGAAGGGAGGCCATCCAGGCCTAGGTTGGACTAATCCCTACCCAACCTAATTAAATAATCCTGCATGAAACAATTGGCCAAGCTCTTCTAAATCAACATCAAAATGTGTGGAGAACCTGGGCCTTCTTGGGCCTCAGTTCCAATTACCTCTACCTCTGTTACCTCGACCATGGATTCCACGACTGAAAAAACTCACTGTGCATGTGTAATCGATTAGCGAATAGTCTTTTTAATAACCATGCATGGCAACTCTTAAAAATATGAAATAGATTTGGCTCAGAATGTATCAGACTCATGCAATCCAATCCATACAAATTGTTCTACTGTTAATCATCGAGCAGAGGGGGTGAAACAGGGTCCTGGGATATGTAAGGGGTTTGTAATGAGGGAAAATATGATATAATGGAAGGGAAAAATACATGGTCACTGCTCAATGACAACAACAATCAACTATTAAACAACCAATAAAACCTCACTGTTATTTACACGAGGCATTGCCACTTTCATCCATTTTAACACAGAAATTCACTTGGTTGTAATCAATCTCAGAAGAGGGAGTGAAAATGAATATGGGATATATGAAGGGTTTGTAATTAGTGGAAAATGAGATAATGAGAGGGGAGATAATGTTTACTATTCATGAAATTAATCAAGCGATCCATAAAATATTCTACAGTAAGAAAAAGACATGCATCCACTAACAATCATTTGACCAAATAACAATTCCTGTACATTTAGCTAGTTTATTGTTCATTAATCAAAACTCCAACACAATGCCATTGCAACATAGTAAATTTTACATACGATTTGTAAGAGGAACTATTCCCTCCATCTACACAATCTGCATTTTATAACAATTCACGAACAGTCCCCATTTCCAATATGTTACTACCAAAATCAACCACTGTCGAGGCATTTCTTTAATCCACGACTATACTCAACAGTCATGTTTTCAAAATCATAACGAAATCACTATTTCTACAATAGAGCCCATCAAAATTTGCAATGATATTTGTTCTCATATATATAGGCAGTAAAAAAAAGACCAGATTGACACGCCTGGAAATGAAAACTTATTATACAACCAACAACCATCAATTAGACACAGGCTATGTAGGAGTAATTTTTTCAGGAAATGTAGTTCTTCCCCTGTAACAAACAATCCAATGCGACTTAAAAGCTGAGCCACCTACCCAACATGATTGTCATCAACAGTGGCCAATTGCCATAAATAACACGCTTAAAACTCAGTGGGTATCACCCAGTATGAAATCGTGCCATCCATACTACACAGAGTGCACAACTGGAAAAATCCCAGAGTGTAACATTTCCAATTATCACACAACAAACATACTATCATGATATCATGCTGAGCTATTTATTTAGAACTTGTGATTGATCAAGCTGTGCATACTCAAGCTTATTCAACCAACAAACAAAAATATGCAGGGATATATCCAGCCCAATAATCATTTGTCCCCAAAGAAGACCATAGTTACCCCACCCAATAATTTACTTTGCAAAACATCATTCATAGAATGCGACATGTGTGAATAACACCAAGCCCTTGTAACCAATGCCAACCATTATCCAAAACATAATAAGCACAAATACTAATGACTGTATAACAACCAACAATCCGCCACCGTGGTAGGAAATCAATCAACCAAATAAGCTGTAGTAGCTATGCATACCCACGCATCCGATCTAATCGGGGCAGAGGCTATTCCAATGAAAATACTGAGTATTAATTATGAGGAGAGTGACTGTGTTCTATGAAAGTGAAATTGGCAACGCAAGTTTATCCTTATTATCATAGAACAATAACCGAATTCCAAATTATCAAGACTGTTACATAACCAACTGGACGAATCTGTACTCAAAATGGTCGGTGATATACGATCATCCAACACACAAGTGGTAAACCCTACACGCCAGGCTGGTGCTCCATGTTCCCCTCAGACTTGTAGATTTAACGGTTCGAACTGTGACTAACACAGGACAACTAGAGCCAACTTCTTTTAATGGTGACAATCCTGATACCAGCAGTGCATGCACAGAGGGAACCACGAATTACTCGCAGATATATGTCAAGTTTGAGATAGGAGGGTTATCACAGAGGAGTGAGGCTCCAAACCGATTGACAACGGAGCTTAACATGCACATGGTGTAACCCTTGTGGTTCTTAAAGAAACCCCAACACTGAGGTGATGACAAAGTCGAGCAAGAACAGGAGAGCCATTTCATGGCTTTTGGTGGGGAAATCGACCATTTCTCAAATAAACAAAAATAAGTGATGAAGAACGCCCTCAACCGTTAAAACCTTAAAATAACAGAGACTGGACAAGTGATGCACACGTGTGGGGACAACCGTCCAAGCAACCCAACAACAAAAGAACCCCAACTAAGCCAATAGTAATAGAGAGCTATCACCAAGAAGACTGATAACTTTTACAAACTCAAAATTTAGGAAGACCATCCATTTCCCATTTAAAAACCAAAATTTGACACAGTTGAAACACTCAAGACAAACACAAACCCATACATCTGAGCCAGTAATCATTTCATAACCAAAGTGAAGTCAAGAATGGCAAAAAAAAACATACCTGTTAATCGAAAATCCTTAAGACAAAAGGTGGTCGAGCGGTTTGACCCTGCTAAAATTCCGGAGCGTGAACACAACATCAAGATCAAACAATAGTCCGACTAGGGTGGTGGCCAACGGGAAGGGTAAAGGTGATGTGCAATAAATGCACGTCGCCTCCACCCATACCTCATTAACTCAAACAGTACATGCCAACAATTCTCCATTAACACCATTAATCAACATGTATCGATACTATCACCATATTAAAAATCCATAGCATGACTTACATGATAACATAATTCGAATGCCATATAACAACCATTGCATAACCAATAGCACCATTAACTTGTCAATCGTGCCCTCGACATTTAAACTATCAAAGGTACCATATGTATATCGGCTACCAATTCCATTTTCCATTGTATGACCATTTACAATACCACTTGCCAAGTGCGTCACCAACGTTTCAACCATATACATATAAATCATGTGATTCAACACAATTTCATAGCCATTCCTTGTTAGCTAGGGTTTAACAACAATCAATAAGTAATTTCATGTAGGTAGTATTACAGAACTAGGTCCCTTCCTTGCATGTGTTATAGTATTTTGCCTTCCTATAATTGCCTTTCATATAATTTCAATAACATGTTTGTTGTGCAGGTGTGAGGAGAATAAATACCATTTAATGAATAATAGGCTATAGTAATATGAAGAAACAACATTTCAAATCTCAACTCATACCAACGACAACAATATCTCATCAACCATGTAAACCTTTGTAGCACATCATCATAACATCGAAAATGAACAAATCTGATCTCCAATAGTTCAAGGGGGTCCCACCTACTAGTATTATTTAGTCTTGTATAATAATAGGCTTTAACAACACTTTGCGGGCGAAATTACGTTGACGTTTTCAATCATCAACAGTGTTGAAGGAGCCAATCATCTTACCATTCCTTTGGGATTCTTTTACAATCACGAGTAGATCTTCCTTAATCAAATCATAAAAACACTTGAAGAAATCCACTATGAAACTATCTATAACCGAACTCTTTCCATTTTACATGGAAGTGAGGGCTGCTTGAATTTTCGCCTCCGACACCTCTTCTTCCAAAGCCCGATTCATTTCGTAGAAAAAGACCACTAGAAATTTTGAAACAACTTCCAGGATTTCCTGAATGGGACAACCTTCAGGAGCTTTGAAGAGTTTTTCAAAAAATCTTACCCCCACCTCCGCATTTTCTTGGAATGAGCTAACTATTCTTCCTTCTTCATTCTTAATATCCCATATGGTATTGAGGTTTCTTTAGAATTTAGCAAGCTAGTGAAAAAACTTAGTATTATTATCCTCGACTTCTAACCACAACACCCTACTTTTTAGACACCATGATTGTTCCTCTTTCTCCAACTAAGAAGAACTACAAGCCTACAAATCTTTTAGCTCATCTATCCGACTCAGACTAAGGGGGCCTTCATCAATCGATTTAAGGAGTAAGGACAACCTTTCTTTGATCACTCTTACTTCTCTTTGGCTACACGCTGTATAGATTGGACACCATTTTTTAATGGCGCTTTTAATCCTAACCAGATTTGCCGCAAATTGGGCCATCATTGGTTTAGGTGCCAATTGATCTAACTTTTTCCACAAAGAATAAACCAAATTCTTGAACTCCTCTTCATCCAACCAAACTTTGCTAATATTCATTGGTGCTACTAGTGCCTCCATACTAGATTTCCATTCAAGAATGATTAGGCGATGATATGAAATTCCTCCTTCTTCGACTGAGGATTTGATGAAAATGCCAGTCTCCATGAATCCCTCTGAGACCAAATATCTGTCTAACCTTTTTGTAATTTCATCTTTCCCAGTTCTTAAATTGCGACAAGTATGGGACAACTTGCTGGCTCCACATCTATAAAATGAAGGTCCTTCAGTAGGGAAAGAAAGAAACCCCTTTGACTGTCCACCTTAGGGTTTTCACCCCACACCTCTTGTAGAGAGAGGGTAAAATTCAAATATCCCCCAACAATGGAGAGATGACCATTGAAAGCATCTGCATATTTCAAATCTTCCCAATAGTGGACTCTATCAGCATAAGGTCCATAGAAATTTACTACCGAGAAAGAAAAATCACTATATTTGAACTTCAATTTGACTGAGGTTGCTGATTAAAATGAGGAAGAGGCAATATATTTAAAATCAACGCTCCAGCCTATTAAAATACCCCTTGACATCCCATCATCATATAAAGTACAAAAATACCAATTCCTTAGCTAGGGCCCAAAGGTTTCCTTGATTTTTTCTTCTGTGCACATCGTCTCCTAAATAATTATCACATATGGCTTGAGGTTCAAGAGAAACCTCTTGAGGGATAGCTTTTTTGGGCCCCCCCTAACCCTTTTGCATTGAAAGAGAGAACAATCATTGAGAGGAGAGGTTCAGGGCACTCCCCGCTCTAAGGGCCCTTGTCATGGGAACTTGTCTTCCCTTTTTAATTTATGCTATGAACTTTTCTTGGGCCTTGAGAAGGTGATATTTCCTTCCCACTAGGTTAGATTGAGGAGGGTCCAATTCTAGCCCCCTCTTGGACGAAAAAAATTCCTTTGGAAAACCTTTAGATCAAAGAGCGTAACATTTGGCAGGGGGGAAGAAAACACTTTTGGACCAAAGAGAGAAGTCTCCTCTGAAAATTTCCTTGAAGATGGGCCTCCCCCATTAAGGATTTGAGCTGAAGCGGGAGACAAAGAGGGCACAAAGGGGAAAATTTCTTCCACTAGGGGGAAGGAAGGATGGGAAGAGGAAGAAGTAGGGAGTGGGGAGGGAGGGACATAGTTGGAATCCCTCAAACGGAATATCGAGTCCTCATGGAGCTCTTGGAGCTTAAGGAAAGTTGAAGGGGGGACATCCCCTCCTAAATCATCATTGGCTGAGATACAGAGAGGGGTCCGAGAGGTAAAGGGGGTGACATCACTTGTAGAGGAAGAAACAAATTTGCCAAAAGGAATTTGAGAAGAGACATGACAAGAAGGATCCATAATTTTACTCAACAATAAGTCGAGCTGGGTCTCCTCCTCAGACGCTTGTCCTTGAGAGTCCACTTTACCAAAACTGAGGGCTAACTTTGAGCTTTTACCATCGACCATTGTAGAAACTTGATTGACTCCACTTCTGCCCACTGCCAATTTTCTCTTCCATACTTTTAATAATTTGGATAAGTGGAGAAGCATGACCACACTAAGAGCGAATATGATAAATTTCATGACAACCATGGCATCGAAAGGGTAACTTCCAGTTGTCAACCCTTTGATGCTAGACCTTTTATCCAAATATTAAATCCACATTGCCCACTAGGCCCTCTCAAACATCCACCTCAATCTGAATCCACGCCTAGCATTGGTCCGCCTTCGAAGCCCAATTAGGTTCCAGGACAAAAATGTTTCCAAGCTTATTCCCTATGGCTTCCAAAGTTTCTCTTGACTAAAAACCCAAAGGTAACCCTGGAAACCCAAAAGTTACCCTGGAAACCCAAAGGTAACCCTGGAAACCCAAAAGTTACCCTGGAAACCCAAAGGTAACCCTGGAAACCCAAAATTTACCCTGGAAACCCAAAGGTAACCCTAGTAATATGGCCCAAACTCACATCAGGGCCACTGGTTCTCTTAGAGGATCAAATTCCACCATCCATTCCTTGAGTACTAGGCCTGAAGCCCCCCATGTCCATTCTCTTTCCAACAACTCTTTACAGTCCTCCTTAGATCGCAACATAAAACAATTCCAACCTCTGGTAAGAGAACGTTGCTCCGAGATGTAGTCGAGCACCAGCTTCCATTACAAATCCATCCAACACATAAGAGCATCTTCGCTGACCTATTTTCCACTAAAATGATCAACTAAGGTCCAACCAACATATAGAGCTACCTCTTCCACATAGATATCTTTGCCTATGACGATTTGAATAGTTCCTTTCCTCTATCTAGTGCACTTTGAGTGCTTCCTTGAGTAGGCCACTCCAGTGTTCAAATCCCCCCCCAAACTCCTTTTTCTTGTTTTGAAGTTCTGGTGCTCTTTCTTTTTCTTCCAGGGTAGGATTTTAATCAATGGCTTGAGAAAACTCCCCCCTGACTCCATTGAGTGGATTAAAACACCAAATATCATTTAATTCTGGTTGTGATGCATTGAATTTATGATCCATTGTGTTGTCACTCGAACCAAGACCATTACTCCTTCTATCTTCAACTCGCTTACATATCTCCTCCGAGTGAAAATCCTACCCCTTCATCCGTACGTTCGACTTCTTTGGATTCACATGGCGAGTGGGGGGATCTTAACATATTCTTCCTGCCAAGGAATTCCTCAAGTGTGAAAAATTCTCTATCTAGGGTCGGATTGAGGTCATGGTCGAATTCAATATTCTCCCCCGTATCCATCCGTTTGAAACCAGTACTAAAACTATAATATGGGAACCCAGGTGTCAGGCATCAGTCATGGAACTGACATCACCTTCACCGAAAAAGAAAGATACCAGACCGAATATGCACTAGAAGAAACCACCCTTGCCAGAGGTGGGGCCTACAACCCTCGCTCCTGGGCCTATGGAAAAATTGTCATAACGTCGAATCCAACCGTAGATCTCCCCATACATATACATACATATATAACCTACTTTATGACTCAATGCAAACTTATTCATGACTATGAAGATACATTAAACGTCATGTTTAAAATATTACTTAAATTCATTTACAAATTGTATGAAAGTGTCTAAGTTGCATCGTTAACATTGGGAGGGGTGTTACATAATAGGACAAATTACAAAGAAGCTATGTTATACCTTGCTAAGGTAGGCTATTTTAGGGTAATATATGCTAGGTTAGTATAGCCTTAGGTAATATTTGGCTATGGAAGTCTAAGTTAGGGTAGGGTGGGTTATATTAGCGTATGCTAGGGTACGTTAGGGTGGGGTAGGATATATTGGAGTAAGGTAGGCTATGTTAGGATAGTTTAGTTTGGAGTAGCTTAAGATAGATTATCTCAAGGTAATTTAGGGTATGACAAGTAAAGGTAAGGTAGGGTAGGGTAGGCGAAAGTAGTGTAATGTACGCTAGGTCGGGTCAAGTTACTGTAAAGTAGTGAATTATATGTAAGGATAAAAACAAATAATATAGGGCAGGTAGGGTAGGGTAGGGTGTTTGGGCTAGTATAAGTTATGGTAGCTTAATATAGCATGACACAAAGTATATTAGGGTACTGCAAGTCAAGTAATGGTAGGGTAAGGTTGGTTTGGCAGTTTAAGTTAAACGAGGCTAAGTTAGGTAAGGATAGGATAGGGTAGGGTAGAGTGGGTATAAAATGTTAAGGTTGGATAGAGTAGCATAATATAATTTAGGTAGATTAGGATAAGTCGGTTTAGGGAATTCTATACTAGCAAAGTGCAACTAGGGTGGTTTATGCTTGGGAGGTGTAGAGTAGGGTGTCCCAGGATAGGCTTAGTTAGGGTAGGCTAGAATAATATAACTTAGGATAAGGTAGAGTATGATAAGTGAGGATATTGTAAACTAGAGAATCTTAGAATAAGCTAGGTTAGTCTAGGATAGGGTAGTGCAAGCTACTATAGGTAGCTTAGGATATGACAAGCTAAATTAAGACAAGTTAGGGAAGTCTAGGAATGGATATGGTAATCCAATAGGTTGGTATATGCTTATGGAGGCTAATGTAGGGTATCATAGGATATGACAGGCTAAGTTAATATAATACATGCCATGTTAGGATATAATAAGATATGGTATATTAGGATATGATACGATAGATTAGTGTAAGGTAAGGTAGGTTAGGCAAGGATATTCTAGTTTAGGGTTGGATATGATAAATTACTATAGCCTAGTGTAGGTTATGGTAGGATATTTTGACAACATTGACAACCATAAATGACAATTAGGGATGAACTATGTTGAATTCTTGGTGCATACATTATAACATAACAACTACATTCATGATAACATGCAATTATCGAGGATCATAAGACCCCCCCAAAAGGGAAATGATAACCTATGTTCAAATCCCATTTGAAAGTGTCCAATAAATGACTGCAAATAGGTCAATGTGATTGTTAAGCACAAGTGTGTAGTCACATCCAAATTTGGGTGAAAGCCCCAATGACCCTGATGATCCACAAATGATGGGTAAGAATGACCCATTTTCAAATACTACCATACACTATTTAGTGGAACAAATTCATTCGAGAATGAGTTTAAATTTGGAGACCTTGTTGAAGGGTACGAGTGACATGCAAGGATGATACGAGTTCAAATAATAGAAAATAAGATCTAATAATACAAATGCATCTAAAGTTAGATGAAACTATCAATGACCTTAACAATCCACTAATGGAAAGTATGAATGAGCCACAAGGACCCTCATATGGACACCTTTATATGACTTTAAATTCTCCTCTCCTCTCTCACCCCACCTCATGTACACCACAAGTAGTGGATATGTACACAACATTTCCTCCCCCTTAATAAAGCTTTGTCCAAACATGGTTGAATAAAAAGTATTAGCATTCATTGGGGTGTTTTAGAATTTTCACATCCTTTAAGAGGGTATGACTTTCACACAACTTTGATGAACATATCCCTTTGGATGGGCATTCTTTAACATATTGACACATCATTTTTTCATGGATTTGAGTCTTTTTTGGTGATTATTTAAATGGTGTACTAAAAATTATGCTCATTGTTGTGTATTTCAGGAGCGAGAGGAAGCCATGGACACAAATTGAGTTATTTCAAATGAAGACATAATACATGATGTGGGACATTAGGTACACAAATGTAGCATTAATTTATTAAATATCTATCGGGTGGAATTTAGTGCTTAATCCATTTTTTTTTAATCTAAATACATTGTAAACAACATTTCCTCACCCTCAATATAGCTTTGTCCCAACATGGTCAAACAAAAAGTATTGGCATTTATTAGGGGTTTTAGAATTTTCACATCTTTGATTAGAGGGTATGAAATTCACATGACCTTGATTAACACAACCCTTTGTATGGCCATTCTTTAGTATATTGACACACCATTTTTTTCGTGGATTTGAGTCTTTTCTTGGCAATCATTTAATTGGTGTACTTAAAATTATGCTCATTGTTGTGTATTTCAAGAGCTAGCGGAGGCTATGGACATAGATTGAGTTATTTCAAATGAGGAAATAAGACATGATGTGGGACATGAGGTATACATATGTGGCAGTAATTTATTAAATATCTATCAAATGAAATTTAGTGCTCCATACATTTTTTTACAATCTAAATACATCGTATAATTTATTATCCAATCCTGCCAAAATTCATGAATGTTGTTGATTATTTTAGGTTGAAAATGATGATATCCCAAATGATATTACCACAATTGGAGAATATGCCAATTTTAAGTGTTTTATTAGGAAAACAATGAAGACTTGGACATAGGCATGGATCTCCTACTATTAAATCACGTAATTGACAATGGGTGGAAGAGGATATGACAATGGAGTCTGTAGATACACCAAATAAGGAGTGCAATGAACAAAAAAGGTTGGTCATGATGATACTAAATGGGATCAAAACTTTGAGGCAATTGCTATTTGTAGACGTTTTGCATGTCATGGAAAGAAATAATTCAACTAGGGAATTGTACAAAGACATTGCATACATGATGACCTCCGAGTGGGTACTATATCTCCTACCATCGATTCAAATAAATAGTTGTAGTAAGGAATTTTCAAATTTGATAGGCTTAATAAATACAAATATTTTATAACATTTCCATATTATTTGAATAATTAATATTTTTCATCATGAATTCTTGGAGATAGTTCGTAGTTTAAAGTTTCTTGGGGCACCAACTTACATCCTAGAGGGTGATAAAAAATTATCAACTAATACATCTAACAATAATATGTACACATATGCCCCCAGGGAGCAGGGTAGTCGGTGATGGAGTGTGTTGTCAAGGCACTCCATTATGTGAGGTCACTGGTTCGAAACCATGACTTACTGTGTGTCATGTATGGGGCATCATGGGCACACCTGGAGGTTATAGTGGTAGCCGTCAGATAACATGACCCCGTGTCACGTGAGCACGTGCCCGTCTAGTTGTTGATTCCACCATTCACAAAACAACAACAACAACAACAACAACAACAACAACAACAACAACAACAAAAACAACAACAACAATAATATGTGCACATACAATAGCTCAGAAGATGAGGAAGTGATGGAAACAAATAATAGAACAAGAAGTAGTTTATAGATGCATATATTTCTTAAATACAAGGGGAAGCTGGAAAACATACCCTATGGTAATGAACACGATGGAGATGATGAATTACCCATAAAGTTGAGATCAATTTACAAAGACACATTTTCTCATCGATTATTTTTCACTTGGAGTAGCGATCAACAACTACATGGTGTATATAAGGTATTTCAATTTTAGTGATACAACTACATGATACGACCCTCCAATATTCATGGAGAAAATATTGGCTTCTTTATCATAAAAAATGTTCATGTGGGATCAAAACATAGAAACACTTCACAACAAACCGTTAAGAGATTAACACCATATTATGGTCCATCATATTCTTGTGGTGAATGGAGGGGGCTAGTGGAATACAAGAATAACATACCAATATATGTCTAAATTCAAGTATGTATACACATTGTCTCCGATTGGAAAGAGGTGATGACGTGGATAGAGGTCATCTCATGTATAGAGATGGTTGTACACACACATAGAAAAATATTGCAGGATTTATAAAGAGTAGTAAGGGAAGAGACACCACTATAAGACCAAATTGTCAATTTATTGATGGAGATATGAAAAGATAAGTTGATAGATTGGTAATGGTTGAGTCTATTACATACCTTAATATTGGGGATGAGTTAACAATTCACTACCTTTTTGTAAAATGAACTCCTACAAGGAAGAGAAGATAAGAACAAGGTCTCCATGGGGATGTTCTCAAGGGTAGAAAAAAAAGGAGTAAAATATGAGTGTGGCTTGATTTTAAAACTATGGAGTCAAAATTGTGTTCCTTTTAAATTAACGTATAAAAGTATGTCAAGGTTTTATTCCATCAATAAATATATCTATAGATTTATATTGTTTGTTAAGTAATTGATTAGTTTATGTTAAATGGTTAGAATATTTTGTCTAATTCCTGTTTAATATCAAATAATAACTACATTTAATGATAGGTTGAAAACACTAATGATACACCTACAAATACTCAACTTCCAATTGGGCTCTTAAGATATGGGAAGGATGATCCAAAGCATCCTTTCAACCATACTAGGGACAAAAGAACATCATTAAAGAGAATACTACCACTTGATAAATTTGAAGAATTGATGCAATTAGCATACATTGATGACATGCCACCTACCCTTCATAATGAAGATGATGATGAAAATGGGATCCATGGAGAAGAATTGAATGAAACACTCATAGGTTTCTTTGGGGATGGAAACAAAGTTGAGGGTAACGATCCTATGGTTGATGGTAATGATGATATAGAGGGAAATTACCACCAACATGTCAATGATATTAACCTTAATGACTCAATCAAGCAAGTAGTGAAGATAGTCATGTTCAAATTAGGTGCAATTAGAACATCAAAACTTTCATGCACATTAATATTATTAGAAATCAAGCGATTGTTTGGCCAATCAGATAAGAGCTTCACTACCCTACCAAAGTCAGCTGAATTATCTTTTTACATTTCATTGTCAATTGGTGTACCTAATTAGTAGATATTTATTTACTTCAATAATAATTCTTTAAGTGAATTTTTAATGGATGGATGTTATATGAACAATGTTATATGAACAATGTTATTAAATGACAATTCAAACTTGTTTTTCACCAGTCGAATATTTATTTTATGATAACGTGTTTTCATCAACTTGTAGAGAAGCACATCAATTGTTGGTCAAGTCGTGGATTGAATATAAGAAAATTCATGCATGTAAAACTAATTGAATTTTATATAGAGGTGACTACTTGAGAAGAAATCTGCATTTTATCGTATTATCCCCTGCTCTTTTTAGGTTATTATAATTGGATCTATCCTTGTTTGCATCTCTTTCGTCAATCGTCTTGCTTAGTGAGCATCACTGACTGTTTGAAATTGAGCATTGCATGAAAAGAGAAGAGATATTGTATTGATGTACAAGGTCTTACAATTCCAAATAAAGTTTTATGGCACATGCCAATTATACTTAGACTTCAACAAGCATTTCATTACAAGTCACTTGCACAATTGATGGGATAGCATGTGAGGAACACGAGTAAATATGGTTTCATGAAAATTTTAGTGGAATCCAAAGCAATGAAGCACATAGAGGAAAAGTGTCTAGGAAAATTAAAAATGAAGCTTGCAATATCAAATTTGGTTGTGCAATGGATGGAGTGTGCCCTTTCTCTTTACTATCATCAAATTATAATATTTGGCTAGTCAAATTGATAGTATACAATATTCCCCCAGGGATGAGTGTTTGAAAGGAGCACCTTATGCTAACTCTCATCATTACAAGAAAACATCAAGTAAAAAAATGGATATTTATATTGTCTTTTATTTATGAGATACAATTGTTATGGAAAGGCGGGAGAATGTATGATATATTGCATCTTCCATCAAATTGGACCTTCATGTTTTATGGTGTACTATGTTGGACTATTCACGATTTCATAGGACTTGGTGTTTGTTCTGGTAACAAAAAATGTTTACATATTTACACATCATAATTTATTTGTAGTTCAACATGTATATAAATAACATACTATTATATTTGTAATCATAAACATGAGTTACTTATTGAATTGTAGGGCTTCAAACAAATGGAATATTTGCATGTCCAATTTGCATAGACCAATTAGAGGGGATATATTCTAAATATCTACATAGAATTAATTATGCAAACAACATGGTTTTTCTACCACCAGATCGTAAGTTCATAAATCACCTCAAGAATCAATTTGATGGATAAAATAGAGGCCCTCCCAACATTATAGGTCTAGCTGATTGGCTTAATAGGTATGAAGATATTGAATCAAAATCTTAGGAAGATTTTTTTATTGGGATTATTCAATTGAAGAACCATAACAAGTTGTATTTTTTATGCCAAAAGGAATAAACATGAAATCCATGTTTCATGAGCTCCCTTACTGGAAGGACTTATTAATATCTCATCTATTACATCTTATGAATATTTTAAAAAATGTCCCATATTCTATATTTTGACATGTATGAAACAAAGATAAGGACAAGTTTTCTTTAAGGATAGATATTGCTCTTTCATGTACCAAATTTGATAGAAGATATTTTTGGCCAAATAAGGAAAACAAAACATATGTAGAGGCTCCATGGAATATGAAAAAGAAAGAGCTAGATCAACTAAAAAATGTCATTTGTTTAATAAGGGCACCTACTAGATATGGCTCATCATTGAATGAATATTTTACAATTGATGGACACATCACAATATTTAAATCACATGATTTCCATAATTTTATGAAGGTATTTACATAATTTGAATCCTATTGTTATCATTTAATGGTTAAAATATTTTGATATACTTTGTTAATGTTATACTAATGAACTTCGACAACTGATTTCACAACACATCATGCCATTGGAAATAAGGCGAGATTCATGCCTTACCATCGACTTAAGGGATGTCATAATTCTATTGTCAACATTTATAAGGTATGTTTTTTGAAATGTTCATGTGTGTGAGATAGAGATATATTATATTGTGTTTTAAAAATGAACAAGGGTTCATAGGTGTGTGACCTCCAAAGAGATCCATAAATGTGAAATACTGAGATGGAAGAAGGGAATTGAAAAAAATATATGTGTATTTGAGAAGGAGAACCCCACAAGTTTCATGGACGTACAAGTTTGTTATGATCCAAAGCCTTAAAGATGATAAAAAGTCAATGAATACAATCCACTTCGAGGGGGAAACCTCCTTGTACAATATATCCAATTCAGAAGACAAGATGAGATGATATGAGATGATCCTAAGACTAGGTCTCCTTCGTATACATATAAAGGAGACAAAGGGTACAATTATAATGAAAGGGTACAATGAAGGGTTCTAGACTACATACAAATATAACACTATAAATATAATAATTCAACATCTAGGGATTAATAAGGGGTTTTATACTTAACATGGGGTTTTGTCTAGGGATTAACATGCCCCTCCCCTTCAAAAACATGTTGTCCTCAACACTTGACTAATCATATGTGTTTTTACATGAAGAAATCATCATCCCATGTTGCCTCTTCCACTGGTAGGTTCTTCCATTTGATGAGGTACTCCGTAATTGCTCGATTTCACAGCCACTTAATCCTTTTTTCAAGGATTGTTTTTGGTTCTAGTATGATTTTCCCTTCTTCATTAGTCTATGGTAAAATATTTTGGATTGAGGTCTTGTCACCGATTACCTTCTTTAATAAAGAAACATGGAAGACTATATGTACATGTGAATATGGAGGCAACTCCAATTTGTAATCCATACTTCCAATCCTTTGCAACACCTTATACGGGCCATAGTATTTGGGTGCTAATTTATTGTTCTTATTTTGTTGCTTGAGGGACATCTATTTATATGGTTGTAGCCTAAAAAATCCGAATCCCTCACTTCAATTTCCCTTTCACTGTGATGTTGATCTACTTATTATTTCATCCTATTTTGTTTCATAACCAATGCGTCCTTTGTTGGATTACTGAGAGGGTGGGTGAATCAGTAATAGAGAAATTTAATCCTTTTTAACTATATAATCCAAGTGTTATATCGATGTAGAATTATCATCCAATAACTGCAGAGTAAATAAGAAATGAACAAATGAACAATCATACACATACACAATACACCAGTGTTTTACGTGGAAACCAAAAGCGGGAGAAAACCACATAATTTTTTTTCTTATATGTCCTGAAGAATTACATTCATTGGAAGCACCAACTTCCTTTGTTTTCCAGCTGCAACTGGAAGGAGGCTCCAACCCCCTTGTCTCTCAGGCTACAACCTGAAGGAAGCCCCAACTCCCCTATTCTCTAGCTACAACTAGAAGGAGGCTACAACCCCCTATGTTCTCCAACTACAACTGGAAGGTGGCTACAACCACCTATCCTTGCCCCGTCCAACCGCCCTGAAGTAGAAGTAGAATGATGAAATCACTGTCACACTATCACTGTGAGATATACCACTGTAAACCTGTACCAATAAACCTAAACCATGCATCAACCATGCATCAACTTGTACCTTAACCTGTAATCAACCTGTACCATAAACAAGTGCATCAACCATGCACCAACCTGTACCAAACAACCTGTAATAAACTTGTACCATAAACAAGTGCATCCAACCATTGACCAAGCATGTACCAATCATGTGTCAACTACTCATCAACTATGACTCATCAATATGTACCAAAATCATCAACTATACACCTCATGTATGTGCCAACTCATCAACTACTTGTGTCAAACATGTACCCAACATGTGCATCAACCAAAAGCCCTCATCAATATCATCATCCAAATATGATTTGTAACTCTGTAATAGACCTGGTGTATATGATCACATACATGCAAACCTTCCTTAAATTTAACAACAAGAGACTAGCATTTTCATCAAACTTTTATTTAGTCTCACATGACTAGTTTTGGATTAGTCAATAACCCTAACTTGAAATAATCATAACTATGTACCTGTAATGAATAAAGATCTAAAACTGATACACAATGTTCTTCAATGTGTTTTATGCAATTCCTCCAGGTGTCACTACTTGGAACCTCTCAGAAAAGGATTTATAGCAAAAATGACATACTTGGTTGAATTCTGGTTTATTCTAGAGAGCGACATTGTAGAGCGTGCTATGCATAGAATATTTGTTGAATCGATCTAAAAATGTTACACATAATACTATAGACTGTACTCTAACCAACACATTTGTTCTTACTAAATTTGGATCTGTTATGAAGAAGTTATGACATTTTTACACGAAGCATTTGTTTTAGACTAGTTTCAGGACTAGCCACTAACCCTATTTTCCACGGAGTGTAACTCCAAAAATACAACGATCCACAAGCTGAATTTTTTACCAAAGATACTTGGATATGTTTCCTCAATGGCCTATCAATCTCATGGTTTGAATCATTCTAGAAAAAAAATTATTGCGAAAATGGTGAGATGACCTGTAAATGACATACCTTAGAAAACATCATCAAAAGAATTTATCCTCCCTTGAATTCCGACCCTCTTTTCTTCACCTTCCCTCCGAAATTCGGCTTAGATATCCTTTGGTTACCTCAGTCACCTATAGATATTCAATATGCTCAAGTGTGATGTAAAATGAGAGAGCCTTGCCTCTTATTTATACTCTCCATCTTCTAGGTCACTTAACCTATTTTCTTCAATTTTTATGGTTAACCACTTTCCATAATTAGAAAGTTCTCCATTAATTTATCATTTAAATATTCCTCCTTGACTTTTCCACCTCACTTTATCATTTAAATAATCTTCTTTGATTTTGTCACTTCACTTTATTATTTAAATAATCCGTCTTGACTTTGTCACTTTACTTTATCATTTAAATAATAATTTCTTCTTTGCAAGCTCTTTGACTTCTTTGACCTTTTGGGGCTTCAAGCCAACATATGAGGGTTCTCCAACTTCGTAAGGCCATAACTCTCAAACTGTGAGGAGTTATGTGACATTCCACATACCACCAGAAATGGCATGACATGTACTATCCATATAGAATAATATTACCTTCAAATATATTAAAACTCATACCATTATACATGAAACAACCTTGGGTCCATTACCTAAACCTTTGTGCTACCAGAATTCGCTACCGAACTTTCTTCAAGGGTTGACATCAATGACAACCAAACTTAATCAACAATCTCCCCCTTTGGCATTGATGGCAACACTTTGATGCAATACTGAAATTATGTCATGCAATATTGAAGTCATATCACTCATTCTCCCCCTGGAAACATGCCTCTGTCCTCTGCATATCTATGACCATTTCTCCCCCTGGAACCATGCCTCTGTCCTCTACATCTGATGAATCTCTCCCCCTTTGTCATCAATGGCAAAGGTATCTTTCCATCTGGGGCTTCTCCCCCTGACTGATCTATCCTCTTTATGGTGCTTCCTTGTGTACATCTAAGACATATAAGATAAGCATTCAAAAGCATTCATTTTGGAGTAGAAATAACTCCGAGTCTCTGGCAAAGATACTCAAAGGCTTCCCGTGGAAGTGGTTTTGTAAAAATGTCTGCCACTTGTTCTTTTGTGCCCACATACTCAACTTTGATGTTATTTTCTGCAACATATTCCCGTAGAAAGTGATACTTGATTAGAATGTGCTTCGTCTTGGAGTGCATCACCAGATTCTTTGAGATACTGATGGCGCTTGTATTATCACAATAAATTGGAATGGGCTCATCATACTCAACCTGTATATCTGTCAAAGTTTGTTTCATCCAAAAAACCTATGTACAACATGATGCTGCTGCAATATACTTTACCTCGGCTGTAGATAGAGATACCGATGATTGTTTCTTACTTAGCCATGATACTAAACACTCACCCAAGTAGAACGCTGCTCCACTGGTGCTTCGTCGGTTGTCAATACAGCCTGCCCAATCTACATCTGTGTAGGCAATAAGAGATAGATCCTTTCCTTTTGGATACCATAATCCAAACTCTTCTGTTCCTTTGAGATATCTTAAAATTCTCTTCACTACTAATACATGTGATTCCTTTGGTGTTGCTTGAAATCGTGCCACCTGTCCAACTGCCTACATTACATCTGGTCTGGATGCTGTCACATATAGTAGGCTGCCAATCATTGACCTGTATTGCCTCTGATCTGTAGACTTTGAATCATCATCTTTGCTTAACTTGCAATTGGTTTGCATGGGAGTGATAACTGGTTTGCAATCTTCCATTTCAAACCTCTTTAGCATTTCTCTGATATACTTAGTTTGAGAAATAAAAATTCCTTGGTTTCTTTGACGTATATGAAGTCCCAAAAAGAAGGATAGTTCTCCAAGTAATGGCATTTCAAATTCATTCTGCATATCCTTTGCAAATTTCTGGCTTAACCTGTCATCATCACTACCAAAAATAACATCATGAACATGAACTTCAATTAATAAAACATTACCTTGACTTACCTTGATGTAGAGGTTGTTGTCTGCACTTCCTTTTCTGAACCCTGCCTGTTGTAGATATTTATCTAGTCTAGAGTACCATGCTCTAGGAGCCTGTTTTAGACCATACAAGGCCTTATCTAATTTGCACACATAGTTTGCATTCTCTGACAACTGAAATCCTTATCGTTGTTCAATGTAGACTTCTTCTTCAAGTTCCCCATTCAAAAAAGCTGATTTTACATCCATCTGATACACTTTAATATTTTTGGAGCATGCATAAGCTAAAAGAAATCAGATTGCTTCCATTTTGGCAACTGGGGCAAATGTCTCTTCAAAGTCGGCTCCTTCAACCTGTGCATATCCTCTACATACCAATCTAGTTTTGTTCCTTGTAACTTGTCCATCTTCATTCAATTTATTCCTGTATACCCACTTTGTGCCGATCACATTCTTATCCTTTGGTCTTGGAACTAATTGCCAAGTGCCATTTTTCTCTATTTGATCCAATTCTTCATCCATGGCCTTGTTCCAAAATTCATCCTTTTTGGCCTCTTCAAAATAGGTTGGTTCAATCGTAGATGTGAGTGCTAGGTGTGTTTGTTCTGGTGAACAAATTCTTCTTCTAGTCTCAATTCCTACGTCTTTGTTTCCGATAATCTAATTTGAAGGATGATTCTTTTGTACTCATCTGTTAGGTGTCTTTGGAGGCACTTGCTAAACTTACTCTTCTGCTTCTGTCAGATTCTCTTCATCTTCCTCTTCTACTTCCTTTTCATCTTCTGCTTCTTTTTCGAAAAGGTGTTCCATTGATTCATTTTCTTTTTCCTTTGATTCTGGTCTGCCTGTTTCATCAATTGTTACGTTGATGCTTTCTACAACTTTGTTCAATCTTAGATTGTAACCCTTGTATGATTTCCTTGTACTTGAGTAACCAACAAGTACTCCTTTGTCCACACGAGAGTCAAACTTTCCCATTTTTCCATTTTCTCTTTTGATGTAGCATTTTCTCCCAAAAACTCTGAAGTGCTTCACATTTGTTGGTCTTCCTTTCCATAGCTCGTGGGGAGTTTTGTCAGTGTTGTTTCTGAACATTACTTTGTTTTGAATGTGAACTGTTGTATGCACTGCCTGTGTCCAAAATATATTTGTCAATTTGGAATCCATTAGCATTGTTCGGGCCATTTCCTGTACTGTCTTGTTCTTTCTTTAAAAAACTCCATTCTATTGAGGTGTCCTAGCAACAGATAATTTCCTTTTTATTCCATGACTGTTGTAGTAGTCCATAAATTCCTTTGAAGTGAAATCTCCTCCATTATTAGATCTCAAGCATTTGATTTTTGAATCCATTTCATTTTCAACCATTTCCTTGTAGATCTTAAAGTTTTTAAAAGATCCTGACTTATTCTTGAGAAAACAAACTGTAGTCATTCTTGTATAATCATCAACTAATAACATAAAATATTTATCACCTTTTAAACCCTTTGTTGTAGTTGGTCCAACTAGATCAGTATGCACAATTTCTAGTGGTCTTGTCGTTGAATATTCCTTTGATTTGAACCCGGTCTTTGTTTGCTTTCCTTGTTGACAATGCTTGCATAAAGTGTTGGTTGGTTTCGTGATTCATGGCATTTCTCTGACTGATTCTCTTCTGCTGACTTTAACAAGGTTATCAAAATGTATGTGACCCATTCTTTTGTGCCACAGGCAACTTTCATCTTCCTTTCCTAGACAACACTTTTCATTTCCAATTTCACTTAATACATATATGTTGCTTGAAGTTCTCGTAGCTGTAGCAATCAATTTTCATGAACCTTCTTTTCTTATCTAGCATTTTTGTGAATTGAAAGTAACTTTATGACCTTGGTCACACATTTGACTCACACTTAAAATATTATGTTTCATATCTTCCACTAGTAGAACATTTTTTGCCTTGGTATTCTTGTTCCCAATTCCGACTCTTCCTTTTCCAATGATTTTAGCTGAATCATCATTTTCGAAGGAGATTGATCCATCTCTTTCCTTTCGTAATGTAAGAAACCTGTCTCTATAACCTCTCATGTGTTTTGAACAACCACTGTCAACATACCAACCACATTTCTTCTACTTAGCTTGTAGAGCGAGTGTGCATCCTTCATTTCTATACTGATCCTACTTTCTTATCCATGTCCTTTTCTGAGGTTCTTGTCTGCAATTGTTGTTATTCTGTTGCAGTTCTCTAGGAGGGACTGTCATCCTGCAATCTTTGGCCATGTGTCCAAAATTGTTACATTTGTAACATTCCACTTCAGTGCTCAAAGATTCAAACCTGTTGTAACTTCTTCTTTGTGTTTCACTAGGCCTTCTTGGATAACCCCTTTGTGTATGAATTTCAAAGTTGTATGTGTTCCTGTAGTTAGCTCTGCAATTCACAACTTTATGTCCAAAATTATTACATGCATAACATAAACAAAAAAATATAGTTTGATACCTAGGAGTTGAAGATATTCTGAAAGGAGGTACTCTTATAAATTCTTCTTCTTCCTGAGGCTTATCTGTTAGTTGTGGATTCTGAAATATGAATATTCTTGGCGGAGGAGTGTCCATGTAATCTTCCTTGTAGATATTCCTATCCCCCTTGATTGTTTCTGCATAGATTTTTGGATATGTTGATTTCTTAGTTATTTTAGAGCTTGATCCTTTTTTTGTCTGATTGTATCCAAGTCCGGACTTGTCATGATGAGATTTTTGACTGCTGATAATGTCATCCAAAACTTTTGAGCTGTTCTACATATTTTTCTTTTGAAGATCATTTCTTAATGTGACAATCTATGCTTCCAAATTTCCAATGATCTTATCTTTTTCTTCTAGCTGTTCTTTGAGTGTTTTTTCAATTATTTTATCTTCTTCTATTTGAACCTTCAAATTTGTGATCATTTGTTCTAGTTCTTGAGTGTCTTCTTTCTTGTCTAGTTCTGCTTGTAGTTTCTTGTTTTTATTCTTTTCTCTTCTGATAACTTCTATGACACACATTAATTCCTCTCAGTAGTCAACTTCTGCCTCTTCAATTTCTTCTTCGAATTCTTCATATTCTTCTTCGGCTTCTTCATATTCTTCTTCGGCTCCTTCATATTCTTCTTCAGAGTCTTCTACTGCCATGAATGTAACTCTTTCTGTCTCACTGTCACTGACTTCATCTTCATTTGATGATCAAATGCCTTCTTTGGTGCATAAGCTTTTCTTGAAAACTTTCTTTGTGGTTCTTTTTCCTTTATATGTTTGTTTTCCTTTTGAGTAACCTTCATCATTTCTCTTTTTCTTATAAGGACATTTGTTAGCAAAATGACCAATACCATCACCATTAAAACAAATTAAAGGAAACTTACCTCTATACCTACCATCGGTTCCCTTGTTTAGTATTTTGACAAAGTTGGCCACTTCTTCATCATATTCTGAGACGTCATTGCTACTGCTATGTTCTTCTTTTTGCCTTCCCTTTTTCTTTGACTTTTTGGATGATTTGAAGGATGCTTCTTTTATATCTAGATTTTCTTGTTCAGTTATCATTTCATATGCTGTGAAGATTCCATGTAATTTGTCCATGCTTATTGAGTTTAGATTTGATCTTTCTTCTAGTGCTGATATCTTAGGGTCAAATCTCATAGGAAGAGATCTTAGTACTTTTTGAACAATTACAAATTTATTTATTTCTTCTCCCAATCTTATGATTGTATTTACTGTTTCATCAACTCGTAAAAAATAAGCTGCAATATTCTCATCTTCCTTCATCTTAAGTTGTTCGAACTGACCTCTATAAGTTTGAAGCTTTGCTGCTTTGACTTTTGAATCTCCTTCATAAATATTTTGAAGTTTGTCCCAAATATCTTTAGCGGATTTACAATGTGCAACTTTGGTGAATACTGTTTCACTAAGACCATTCAGAAGTGCATTTTTGGCTTTGGAATTATTCTGACTGAGTTTCACTTCTTTGTCATTTGTTGAAGGAACTACTGGTGCTATGTATCCATCTACAATTGATTGCCAAATTTCAAATCCCTGTGCCTATATATATGTTTTCATCCTTATGGTCCAAAATGCATACTTTTGTCCATTGAACTGTGGTATTACATTTTTATATAATTTGTTTCTCTCCATGATCTACCTTTCAGTGGTTAAACTGATTTATGAAGGAACCTGCTCTGATACCAATTGTTGGATTACTGAGAGGGGGGGGTTGTTATAACCCTAAAATGCACCACACAAGCTTACCTAGCATCATGCCAACTCATGCCTCTTCCTAGCCAAAGCCATGCTGAACAAAACCTCAAAAAAACCACTTAAATCAAGCAACCCGCGCCCTAACCTCTCACTGGGCGCGTTGGACCGCTTGCTGGTCTTCTACTGCACGCGGGTGACCGCGGGCTGGCCCACTACAACCCGCGTTTACCTAACAAAGCAAAAAATCAGGAAAGTTTCCGCCGGGACGAAGAGCTTTTTGTCAGTTAACTGGAACTCCCAGCCATGCATGGCCGAGAGTTCGCCAAAAACCCTAGCTCCTTCTAG
>ML776725.1:798116-814498 GCA_009831015.1 Picea engelmannii
TGAAACTTTGTAGTCCCTTTCAAGGGAGATGTGATAGATGGAGGATGATATCCATAAAGTGCCATAAATGGGGACATTTTTGATGAAGTATGGAAGGATGTGTTGTATCACCATTCTGCCAAGGGAAACCACTTGACCCATTGTGTTTGTTTATCATATGCAAAGCAACAAAGATTTCCTACTAGACATTTATTCACAATCTCAGTGTTCCCATCAAATTGAGGATGGTAACGTGAACTATGAGCCAATTGAGTACCCAAACAAGAAAATAATTCATTCCAAAAATTTCCAGTGAAAATTGGATCTTTGTCACTTACAATAATTTTTGGGATTCCATGTAGCTTTTGAATTGTTTCGATGAATGTTGCGGCTAGTGTACTTGACTTAAAATGATGAGAAAGAGAGAAAAAATGGGAATACTTTGTCATTCAATCCACTTCTACCATGATCATAGTACCATGGTTGATTCCTTATTTCTCTCACACATTTGGAGGTTGTTATTCATTGGAAAAAGGAAAATGATTAAAACCAAGCATTAGACAATTCTCTCAAAATATAAGAAATTATCTCTATTATATATGAGTTTATGGAGAAGAAAGATGCTGAAGAAATCCTCATCAAAATATAAGTAACTTCTCTATTATACCAGGACTAAGTAGCCTCATGACCTTCCTATTGAACCTGGACTAACTGGCCTCATGCCTTGCCCGAGTCTATCATTACGTAGTTGTAGTTGAGTATTGGCCTTACATAAAGAAAAATAACAATATTTTGTGGTACGTATTCCGGGTTGATTCCTTTAGAATTGGGTAAACCTATAATAAAATCAATTGAAACTTCTTCCCAACGTCTACTTCAAGAACCTTGAATGTTCTCCTATATGAGAAGTGTGCAATTCAAGAAGGACCTTCTATTTGATTTGATAATTCTTACATAAATATAGGTGATCATGATACCATAACAAATCATTCTTCCATGTAAATTTATCTAATGCACTTGGGTCCTCTTGTAGTTATTAAATGATCTTGCTTCCATTCTATCCTTGCTTCTTCCACCCAATCATATTGGGGAATAAAAATAACACAGTGAATCCTCTGTTTCTTCTTCTTTATTTGAAAGTGCACCTGACACAATATTATGTTTTCCTTTCTTGAAGATAATTTTAAAGTTATAACCTAGCACAATTGTAACCCTTTTTTGTTGCTCTTCCGAAGATAATCATTGCTTAAATAATTACTTCAGACTATCATGATATGTTTTTACTTTGAAGTGTCTTCCTATTAGATAAGGGTGCCATTTCTTAACTGCATGTAGTATGACCGACATTTATTTTATTTAAATGGGTTTGAGTAAGTTGTTTGCTATCAAAGATAAGGGGCCTTCATTCTTGCATTAAAAATGCACCAATTCCATGGTTTGAGGCATCACACTCCACAACAAATGTTTTTGTGAAGTTAGGTGTGGCTAGGACATGAGTTGTACACATAGCCTCCTTAAGTTTTTCAAAAGCTTTGGTTGCTTCTTGACTCAAAGAAAATGCTTCCTTATCTAATAGTGTGTTTAGAGGTGCCACTAATTGACCATAGTTCTTGACAAACTTGCATTAATATCCTATTAATCCTAAGAATCCTCTAAGTTTCTTCAAGGTTTTGGGAATTGGCCATTCCTTAATAGC
Source organism: Picea engelmannii (assembly GCA_009831015.1). Classification (NCBI taxonomy): domain Eukaryota; kingdom Viridiplantae; phylum Streptophyta; class Pinopsida; order Pinales; family Pinaceae; genus Picea; species Picea engelmannii. The sequence continues at coordinate 799,792 of ML776725.1, forward strand.
TTAAATTTTGTTAGGGTCCACTTTTACACCTTCTTGATATACACTATGACCCAAATATTCAACTTGTTGAACCCCAAAGGCACACTTGGAAGGATTTGCATAAAGTTGTTGCTCTTCCAAAAGTTGTAATACTCTGTCAACATGTTGTACACTCTCTTCGCAATATTTGATGTAGATTAGCATGTCATAAAAAATTACTAACACAAATTTTCTAAGGAAGGGTTTGGAAATAGAATTCATCAAGCTTTGAAACGTTGAAAGTGCATTAGTAAGTCCAAATGGCATAATCAAAATCTCATAACGACCTTCATGCATTCTAAAGTCTATTTTTGGATTTCCTTATTGCCTCATTCTAATTTTATGATATCCTGAACGAAGATCCAACTTAGTAAATAATTTTTCTCCATACAATTCATCTAATAATTCATCTAATAATTCATCAATGATTGGAATAAGAAACTTATCTTTGATGGTGATTTTGTTGAGCTGTCTATAATTTGGAAACATATGCCATGAACCAATCCTTCTTCATAACCATCACTATTGGTGAAGAGAATTAACTTTGACTAGGTTGAATGATGCCAACCTCTAACATTTCTTGGATCATATGCTCAATATCACTCTTTTATGAATATGCATAACTTGTAAGGCCTAATGTTAGGTGGTACATTTCCAGGTTGCAAATGAATAGCATGATCGTGATCTTGAGCAGGTGGAATACCCTTAGATATGTCTCCAAATACCTTGGAATTGTTGTTGTAACCATTTGGAGATCCACTGGAGTAGATGATACATATGTTTGAACATCTAGCGAGGAAAATTGTGCAATTACACTATGGTGTCCATTTTTGAGTAATTTTGTCATGCTATTAGAGATTATCACCTTAGAGGGTTTCCCTTGGATACCTCTAAGCTCAATTTCCTTGCCTTTGAGGAAAATCTCATGAAAAGATCTTGAAAATTAAGGGTCATTGTTCCCAATGATTGTAACCATTGGACCCCTAATACAACATCAACACCACCCATTTGGTTGACAATGATGTGACTATCCAAAAAATACTACCCCATATTGAGCTTAATACTATGACAAATTCAAGAACAATTTATGGTACCTCCATCTGCAATCATTACTTGAAATTTTGGTGCTAGAAATACAAAGCAATTGAGATATTTTACTAATTTTTAATTGATGAAGTTATTGGTACTACCAGAATCAATCAACAGTGCTACCTTTTTCATTTTTATGTATCCTTGTATCTTGAGGGTTTGTGGAGTATTGATGCCGACCAATGCTTGACAAGATATCGTTGGAGTAGTCTCTTCCAGATCTAGATCTTCTGATGGTTCTAATTCTTGATCTTCTTCCTCTTCATAGTATATGTAGAATAATTTATTTTGACCACATTTATGCCCCTTACTATACATATTGTCACAATTGAAACATAGTCCCCTTTCTCTTATTTCATCCATCTATTGAGGTGTTAACCTTGTCGGTTGAGGTACAATTGTCTTATGAACCCGAAAACAATCTTCACTTCCTGCGTATGCTCCAATGATAGAATTATGTGTAGCCTTATTCTTGGCTTGAATATGATGAGAAAATCACATAAATTCCATAATATTTACGTGATTTTTTAGGAAAATCTCATATTTAATGTCTCCTTTTAATTCACCCATGTGAGATTCCAACAAATGTTCATCACTTATGTCATCCACCCTTGTGGCCAATACCTGGGATTCTGAATTATAATCTTCAATATCACCTAAGTGCTTGATTCTTGTCAATTGACTGAAGTAGTGATGTTCCCAAACTTTCCCATATTGTTTTTCTAAGTCTCTTGTAAATAAACCCCAAGTATAATGATAAGAATGGGGCTTCCTTTTAACTACCCATTGATACCATTGATGTGGTGTTATTTCAAAGTTCAAAGTTTCTATGTGACTCCTTTTCTTATCATCCATAATATTATGTAGTTCAAAATTGGTTCAGCCATGTAAAGACCTATGTTCCATCAAAATTCCTTAATTCAACCTTGGGAAGGTTCACTCCTTTTGGAGACCATCCATAAGAAACTCCATTATTGGAGTTAAATCCCCTTGGAAAATTCTTATTGTTGGAAATTTGTTCAACCTGAATACTACCCTTATTTTCACGAGTCCCTTCAGATACCTTGTCAATTTTAGGGAACTTCCCATTTAAGGATTCCGAAATATTCTTTTCGATTTGTTCCAAATTTCCATCCATTTTATGTTCCAACTATTCCATCATTCTTTTCATATGTTCCTTATTTTCATCCATCTTCCTTTCCATCTATTCCTTATTTTCATCCATCTTCCTTTCTATTTATGTTTGAGTATTACTCAAATCAAAATTTTTCATTGGCTTATTGATGCAACCCCCCTACTCCCCCGTAGGGCTGCGTGACCAGTCGGTCAAAGGATCACCAATTCTCTGAGTCAAATGACTCTTTAGGACCTTGATAGTCCCACACATTAATCAAACACAGGTCATTTCGGCCTTTTGGTGCAGTCTTATGATACCCACGACCTTTTCCTTTTGCATTTGCGAAATCTCTCAGAGTTTTGGGCGCTAGCTACTTTTCAGATAAGCCCACTCTCGACGTGATCTCAAGCGATGACCATGTGATTTCAGGCGCAGCCACAAGTGGTTTGGAGTCAAACTAATTTAGGATCCACAATTCTCCTCAAGCCTCCATGTGTCCTTCTGACGAAACCATGGTTTGGATTGCGGCCCACCCTCAATGTTTTAAAATCCGGGCAACTCCTATCCCCACAATGCTATGGGATCGTCGATATCATGATCTTTGACTATACTGCTTGAACTGACGGTTCAGATCCGCGTCTTCCAACTCCATGGGCTAGATCTGTCCCTTCGAGATCAATGGATGTGATCTCTTCACAATTCCAGACTTCGAGGTTTTGCAATCTCAAACCCATCTCTCTTCCATACTCCAATCCCACAGAGCTGATGATCTGTAGACACCTATCTCGTGAAATCAATGGTGCTAATCACTTCAGAACTTCAGGCTCTAGAGTTATCAAACTTCAACCCTTTCCTTCTCTGTATTTTATCCAAAGACTTTAATCCACTGACGCGTGTCCTCCTTGGATCAACGACTGTGATCCCTTCGTGTATCCAGACTTTGGAATTTTCAACTCTCAACTTTTCTCTCCCCACAAAGTATGTGGATTTCTTCCGCGTGTCCTCTTGATATAATGATCGAGGATAACTTCAGGAATTTACCCAGAGTGCATGGATCTATGCCATGTCTCTCATATATCTGATGACTTTGAATCACTTCGGGTCTTCGGGGTTCGACAGTCTCAGTTCTCAACTAAAAATCCACAACAACTTTACCCGGAGCTCGTGATTTGTTGACAAGTGTCCACTTATAGATTGACGACTCTTTTCTCTTCAGCTCTTCGAGATTCGGGTGTTTCAACACTTCAATCTTCACCTTCCTCTGGATCTTCTGACTTGTTGACACGTGTCCTCCTAGATCCAACAGTCCAGATTCCTTTCCGGCCCTTCAGCTCTTCGTGCTTCAGAAATCTCAAGTTTCAAACTTGCTTCCTCTCGGACTCATGGTATCCGACGACTCAGATGCACTTTGGTGATCTGATGCTTGAAGTTTACCCCAAACAATTTGATGGCTCATATCTGTCCCTGCGATCAGACGACTGAGATTCTACTTCAGGTTTTCGACTCTTCGGGCTTCAGAAATCCCAGTTCTCCATTCTTGGTGAATTCTCTCTCCTGAATGTGCGAAGCACTAAGGCTCAGGCACTTCACTCTGATCCAATGAATGTCGAACCTTTTCATTATGATCCAACGATCACACTCACTCCTCCTCCCGAGCTTCTGATTTCTTCCCACTTGGAAGATTTATCAGTCTTCAAATGTTTCAAACCTTTGTTCCTCCTACGAGCCCGAATCTGGTATCTCGTCAAAACTTGTGAAAGTCCTATCTTTTCTGAGCTTGATCCTTAAAGGATTCGACTTCCCACGCACACCTTGCGTTCTCGGGATTTCGATAACTCAGATTGAAGGATTTCTTGGAAATAAATTCTCCTCGCCTACCTCGCATTCCTCTGTTCTAGTTCTTTGATGCTTGGTCGCTCCTTGACACTGTGCACACCTTGCACATGGTCTAAGTTCCCTTTGTTCTCTCTGAACCTCTCTGAGTCAATATGAGACTCAGTCGACGCACTCCTTGCATTCGATATGCACACCTTGCATACGAGTGTCAGAAGAGAAACAATTGAAACTCATCCAGTTTCGTCATGAAATCATACAGTCAACCTCTTGAACAATCATACATGAACAAAATAAACTAAAGAACTCATACACAAAATGTAATATTCATTCGTTCATACATCAATTTGAACACATTCCAAGGATTTGGGACAATTCTGTCTGTTCTATTCATTCATGAAAACGAATTACATAGTATTTCTTCTACTCTACTCTATTCTACTGATCTCTATCTCTAATCTTCATCAATCTCTCTATTACAATGCAATAACAACTATCTAAGGACTGGATCCACAAGCTCTCTTCGTCCTGTCTGTAACCTATCCTATCAAACTCTTAGCGGTTACCTACTTTTTCCTATTACAATAACTAGCAGTTATTGCCAGATAAGAGTCAACACTCCATATTTGCAACCTCTTACAGTCCTTACGACTTTACAAACATGACATATTTAAAAATGCTACTTTCAAAAATATCTCAACAAATCGATTTAATTCTGAGTTAATTTTTGATTTGAAACTTTGTCATGCTGATATGTCATTCCTTTACCTCCATGCTTGCGTCTTTGACTTTCAAGGCGATGCTCCTGCATCATACTCCTCTGGTTAAAATTTTCACGGACTCTTGTCCATGAGCTCTTGCATTGTTTTTCCATGCTTCAAAATATCAGGTTCTGTGACCCAACTTGCATCTTCCATTGGATGATCTTTCCACTTCACTAAATACTCAAGACATGTCTTCCTCCTGGTCTTCTTTCCATCTCTTTGTTCGATGATTTTCTCCATCTGAGGTTTTTTTGCTGTGGGAAATTCTTCTTCCCACTGAAATTCTTTCTGATCATCTGATTCTCCTTCCTCATCTCTCCTGTAAGGATACAGGTCTACAACATTTAATATTGGTGATATCCCAACATTGTCTGGCAACTCAATTTCATAAGCATTAGCTGCGAATTTTCTGAGAATCCTGCACGGTCCTATCTTCTTCATCTTCAACTTGTTATATGTTCCCCTTGGGAATCTTTATTTTCTCAAATGAGCTAAAATTTCAGCTCCAACTTTGAATTGAACTTCTCTCCTCTTTTTATCAACTCTTCTCTTATATTTCAGGCTGTTGTTTTGTAGCTGTTCTCTGACTCTGTCATGGATTTTCTGCATTTCTGTTGCAAAATCCTCTGCTCCAACACTTCTGAACTCATCTTGATTTATATATCTCAACTCTGTAATCCCTCTTGGTTGTATACCATACACAATTTCAAATGTACTTTTCCCTATGCTCTTGTTCATTGAATTGTTGAATGCAAATTCTACTTGTGCCAGAATCTGATCCCATTGACAACCTTGCCCAGTGACTAAACTTCTCAATAAGTTTCCCAGAATCCCGTTTACTACTCCAGTTTATCCATATGTCTGAGGTTGATATCTTGAACTAAAGGAAAATTTTGTTCCCAACCTCTTCCATAGAGTCCTCCAAAAGTGTCCTACAAATTTGGTGTCCCTGTCTGAGACTATGCTCCTCAGCAATCCATGTAGTGTCACTACTTCTCTGAAAACCAAATTGGCTATGTGTGTAGCATCGTTTGTCTTCTGGCATGGTATGAAATGTGCCATTATTGAAAATCTATCCACCGCAACAAATATAGAATCGTTCCCTTTCTGAGTTCTAGGCAATCCCAAAACAAAATCCATACTGATTGCATCCCATAGCCTCTCTGGAATTGGTAATGGTTGATACAAACCAGTGTTTTGTTGTCTTCCTTTGGCATACTAACAAATTCTGCATTTATTCACAATTTTTTTCACTTCTTCCCTCATGCTCGGCCAATAATAGGAATTACGCATCTGTGCAAATGTCTTATCATGACCAAAATGTCCAACTAAACCTCCACCGTGTTTCTCTTTTAGTAGGTTATCTCTCATTGAGAATTTCGGTATGCATAATTGGCTTCCCTTGAACAATAATCCATCCTGGATCAAATATTCAGTCCACGGGCTTCTGTCTCCCAACAAAGGATTCTTGCATGCCTCATAAGCTTCCTTGAAATCTGTATCTTCTTTATACATCTCCTTGAGGTGTTCAAACCCTAAGGTCTCCACTTGGAATTCCTGTACAATCAAACTCCTCCTACTCAAAGCATCTGCAACTTTGTTAGCATTTCCAACAATATGTTTAATAAAAAAAGTGAAATTTTGCATAAATTCTACCCATTTTTCATGTCTCTGATTCAACTTTTCTTGCCTAGTAATAAATTGCAAAGCTTGGTTATCATTATACAAGACAAAGTCTTTAGGAATTAGATAGTGTCTCCACTTCTTCAAAGCTTGAATCATTGCATAAAATTCTTTGTCATATGTGGAATACTTCTATTTGGTGTCATTCAACTTCTCACTAAAATAAGCAATTGGCCTATTATCCTGACTCAAAACTACTCCAATAGCTAATCCAGTTGCATCACATCTCACTTGAAATGTTTTTCCAAAATCTGGTAAGACCAAAATTGGTTGTTCTGTGATTTTCTCTTTCAACACTTTGAAACTTTTTTTAGCTTCCTCTATCAAATTAAAATACTTGTGTTTCTTCTTCATAGTGTCCAACATGGGGGCACATATACCACTGAAATTTCGGACAAAATTTCTATAAAATCTTGCTAACCCATGATAAATTCTTACCTCAAATATGCTGCTTGGCAATGGTCATTCTCTGATTACTCTCACCTTTTTTGGGTCCATCTTCAATTCATTTGAAGAGATCACAAAACCCAAGTGTATGAGTTCTGTCTTCATAAAAGAACATTTCTTTAGATTTATCAACAACTTCTCCTGCTGCAACTTTTCCATTACTGATGTCGAATGTCTTAAGTGTTCTTTCTTTGTCTTACTAAAGATTAGTATGTCATCCAGATATACTATGACAAATTTTCCTATGAAGTCTTTCAACACTTCATTCATCAATCTCATAAATGTGCTCGGTGCATTTGTCAACCCAAATGGCATGACCAACCATTCAAACAATCCTTTATTTGTTTTGAATGTTGTTTTCCATTCATCTCCCTCTCTCATTCTTATTTGATGTTATCCACTCTTCAAGTCTATCTTGGAAAAATAGCTTTCTCCACTCAAACAATCCATCAAATCATCCATCCTTGGTAAAGGGAATCTATACCTAATGGTTATCTTGTTGATGGCTTGGGAATATGTACACATTCTCCACCCTCCATCCTTCTTTGGACTTAACACAGTTGGTACTACGCATAGGCTTAGGCTTTCCTTGACTAAACCTTTATCCAATAACTTCTGGACTTGCTTTTTGAATTCCTCATTCTCTATAGGCGTCAACCTATAAGCTGCTTTGTTTGGTAAACTAGCTTCTGGAATGAGGTCAATATGATGGCTTATACTCCTAATGGGTGGAAATGAGAGAGGTAACTCATCCACTACTATGTCAACAAAGTTTTCTAACAGTTCTTGTATTTCTTCAAGCAAATATTCTACATAAGTATTTGTAAGGATAACTCTAGGCTTCCTCACTACAATAGACTGCATTTCTTTGTCCTACTTGACTTCATTCAAGAGTTCCTTCCCACTCATGAGAAGTATACTTGAACTAGCTTCCCTCTTTTTCACTTTGTCTTCTATTGGTAACAACATATGTGTCCTACCATTCTTTTCTAGGGTATAAATATTCTTTCTTCCATCATGAATAAGTTTTCTGTCAAAATACCATGGTCTCCCCAATAAAATATGATAGACATCCATAGGAATTACATCACATAATACTTCATCCCTATAACCTCCTATTTGAAATTCAACTTGGTATCGTTGACTTACCATTACTTGATGTCCTTTATGCAACCTTGATACCTTGTATGGTTTTGGATGTGCAGTTGTCTTCAGCTCCAGTTTCTCTACCATATTTGTGGATACTAGATTGTTAGTGCTCCCACTGTCTATGATCACCTTGAAAACTCTGTCTTTCGTCTTGCAAGCAGTTCTGAATAGACTTATTTGTTGAACTGGTTCCTCTGGTTTCTTCTTAGGTTTAATAAGAATCTTCCTCATTATGAGGTTCTTCCCTCCTTCTGTTGCTTCTTCTTCCACATACTTCTGAGCTTCAACAACGCATGCTTCTCCTCCTTCTTCGTTCTTTCTCTCGGGACATTCCCAAGACTCATGCCCTTTCTTTCCATTGGTATAACATTTAACTACGCCTCCTCTGGCTCTTCCTCTTCCTCTTCCTTTGGAAAAATAACTTCTTCCTCCATGTTGTCCTTCTTTAGAACTTCCACCTTTCTCATGGTGACTATGCTGTTTGTCAGCTTAAAGCTTTGGTTTCTGGAACTTACCTCTGCTGGTTCCCTTACCTCTGCTTGCATTTCCTCCTCTACTTCGTTGGCTTTGCTTCCTGGCCAACTTATCTTTAGATTTCAAGGATTCTTGATAAGCATCATCGAATTTACTAACAAACATCATGCTGATCTCCTCTTGTATTTCATATCTCATCCCATTGATATGCCTAGTTGTTTTCTCATCTTCATTCTCTTTTTGTCGAGCCCTGATGTTCAACCTATAAAATTCTTCAATGTACTCCTTCATTGATAAGCTCTTATGTCTCAGGTTCTACAATCTTCTAAACAAATTGATTTGATAGTCCTTCGAGATAAATTTGGTCTTCAGCTTATCTACCATCCTATCCCAGTTCTTCATTTTCTTCTTACCATTTCTCCTGCGTTTGACTTATAGTTCATCCCACCATAGCGCTGCATGACCCTTCAATATTGTCAATGCATGCTTCACCATCTTGTCTTCTTCGATATCTTCATAATTGAAGTACTTGTCCATAGCACGTACCCAATCCAAAAATTCTTCAACTTCCAAATTGCCTTCATACATTGGTACCTCTATTCTTGCTCTGGCTCCTATCTTTGAAACAACTTTTATTAAGCGATCCTGTGCAACATCCTCTGCTACATTTTATTCGACCTATTCTTCTTATCTCTCAACTTCACTGATATCTCCAACGTCTGGTGCTCTCCTCTGTGCTGTTTCCATGGCATCCAATCTCATTCAGAGTCGCCTAATTTTTTCTTCCATTCCTACATTCTCTCTACGCCTTCTAGGTGGCATGATTCCACTGTGTCACCTACAAACAAAAATCAAATTCATGATAGCACAATTGATACCAATTTACCTCCTTTCTCCTTTGTCAACTGTCTGCAAACAAACTTATTATCAGCTTTGATACCACCTGATGCAGCCCCCATACTCCCTCGTAGGGTTGCACGACCTCCCGGTCAAAGGATCGTCGATTATCTGAGTCAAACGACTCTTTAGGACCTTGATAGTCCCACGTATTAATCAAACACAGGTCCTTTTGGCCTTCTGGTGCGGTCTTATGATACCTGCGACATTTTACTTTCGCCCTTGCAAAATCTCTTAGAGTTTTGGGCGCTAGCTCCTTTTCAAATAAGCCCATTCTTGACGTGACCTCGGGCGATGACCACACGATTTTGGGTGTGACCACAAGCAGTTTGGAGTCAAACCACTTTTAGACCCACAATTATCCTCAGGCCTCCATGTGTCCTTCTGACGAAACCACGATTTGGATTGCGGCCCACCCTCAATGTTTTAAACTCTGCACAACTCCCGTCCCCGCAATGCTACGAGATCGTCGATCTCGCGATATTTGACGATACTGCTTGAACTGATGGTTTAGATATGGATCTTCCAACTCCATGGACCATATTTGTCGCTTCGAGATCAATGGATGTGATCTCTTCACAATTCCAGACTTCATGGTTTTGAAATCTCAAGCCCAACTCTCTTCCGTACTCTAATCCCCCGAAGCTGACGATCTGCAGACACCTGTCCCATGAAATCAATGGTGCTGATCACTTTGGAACTCCGGGTTCCAGATTTCTCAAACTTCAACCCTTTCCTTATTTGGATTTTATCCGAAGACTCTAATCCACTGATGCGTGTCCTCCTCGGATCAACGACTGCAATCCCTTCGCGTATCTGGACTTCAGACTTTTCAACTCTCAACATTTCTTTCCCCGTGAAGTATGTGTATTTCTATCGCGTGTCCTCTTGATCTAACGATCGAGGATGACTTCGGGACTTTACCCGAAGTGCATGGATCTATGCCACATCTCTCCTAGATCCGACGAATCTGAATCACTTCGGGTCTTCGGGATTCAATAGTCTTAGTTCTCAATTGAAACTCCACTACAACTTTACCCAGAGCTCACAATCTATTGACAAGTGTCCACTTATAGATCGACGACTCTCAACTCTTTGGCTCTTCGGGTGTTTCCACACTTTGACCTTTGCCTTCCTCTGGATCTTTCGATCTGTCGACATGTGTCCTCCTGGATCCAATGGTCCAGATTCGCTCCGGCCCTTCGACTCTCCACGCTTCGGAAATCTCAAGTTTCAAACTTGCTTCCTCCCGGACTCACGATATCCGATGGCTCAGATCCATTCTGGCGATTCGATGCTTGAAGTTTACCCCGAACAATTTGATGACTCAGATCTGTCCCTGCGATCGAACAACTGATATTCTACTTCGGGTTTCCGACTCTTCGGGCTTCGGAAATCCCAGTTCTCCACCCTTAGTGAATTATCTCTCCTGACTGTGCGAAGCACTAAGGCTCAGGCACCTCAGTCTGATCTGATGAATGTCGAACCTTTTCACTGTGATCCAACGATCATGTTTTCTCCTCCTCTTGAGCTTATGATTTCTTCCCACTTGTAAGATTTATTAGTCTTCAAAGGTTTCAAACCTTTTTTCCTCCTACGAGCCCGACTTTGGTATCTCCTCAAAACTTGTGAAAGTGCTATCTCTTTTGAGCTTGATCCTTAAAGGATTCGACTTCCCACACACACCTTGCATTCTTGGGATTTCGATAACTCAGATTGAAGGATTTCTTGGAATTTTTTTTTCCTTGCTCACTTGGCGTTCCTTTGTTCTGGTTCTTCGATGTTGGTCACTCCTTGACGTTGTGCACACCTTTCACCTGGTCTAAGTTCCCTTTGTTCTCTTTGAAGCTCTTTGAGTCAATCCGAGACTCAGTCGACGCACTCCTTGTGTTCGAGATGCTTACCTTGCATACGAGTGTCAGAAGAGAAACAATTGAAACTCATCCAGTTTAGTCACGAAATCATATAGTCAACCTCTTCAAAAATCATCCATTAACGAAATAAACTAAATAACACATACACAGAATGTAACATTCATTCATTCATACATCAATTTGAACACAGTCCAAGGATTTGGAACAATTCTATCTGTTCTATTCATTCATGAAAACAAATTACATAGTAGTTCTTCTACTCTACTATGTTCTACTGATCTCTATCTCTGATATTCATAAATATCTCTATTACAATGAAATAACAACTATCTAAGGACTGGCTCCATGAGCTCTCTTCGTCCTGTATGTAACCTATCCTATCAAACTCTTAGCGATTACCTACTTTGTCCTATTACAATAACTAACAATTATTTCTAGATAAGAGTCAACACTCCATATCTACAACCTCTTACAGTGCTTACAACTTTACAAACACGACATATTTAAAAATGTTGCTTTCAAAAATATCTCAACAACTCGATGTAATTCTAAGTTAATTTCTAATTTGAAACTCTGTAATGCTGAGATGTCATTCCTTTGCCTCCATGCTTGCATCTTTGACTTTGAAGGCAATKCTCTTGCATCACCTATCATTCAATTTGTTGATTTGATTGTTCAATTTGGATAATTGGTTTTGTATCTCCTCATTTTCTTAAGGAGTCATGGAGGAGCTTTCTRGAGGTTTAAGTGATGAATTGATTTTTGTATCTTTCTTTAGAGCCATGAAAAAAWKTTACTAGGTCCTAAGAACAAGGGAGTGTTAGGTGCTATAGCTCTCTGATATACATGCGGGKTCCAACAAAAGTACTCGGCCCAATATCTTAGGGCACTAACTAAGGAGGCACAATTGTGCCCTTAGTCATACCACCCGACTACCCAGGTGGTGAACCTTGGAATAACAACAAAAATGCTATCGCCTCCTTGGATTRTTACTTTACTTGTCAACCCGAGGTTCGTACAAGCTTGAGAGGTGTTGTGMAACTATATGCAGAGTGCACTGATAACAATCTAGCTCTGAAATTGATCAAGGGGCTAAATGCATGAAATCTGAGTGTAACTTATGTAGGGAATTTTAATTGCATGAAGGACTTTAATCTATGAGTAAAATCACACCAAATGAAAGAGAAACTGATCTATATTTATTAAGGAGATTTAGTCTAATGGCATCAAAGAAAACACACTAAGCTACAAGAAGACTGATTATAAAGCAAGGAAACCGATTCTATTTTATGGAAAACAAAGATGAACTATTGCATGGAAAAAAAAAGATGAACTATTGGATGGAGTAAATGGACCTAATTATACCTAACCCTTGAGAAACTTCAGGACATGTGTTATCTTATTAACTAATACTAACTTCATCAAAAAATGAGTAAGAAATTCAAGAAAACTTAGCTAAAAATTTCCTACAAGAAGTTTCTACAAGAACTGACTGTAACAGTCCTACATGAAACTTCCATAGGATGACCAAAACAATCCTAAGAAGATTGTAAAATCCCTCCAAAGCATAGATAAGGCTAGACTAAAATACAATGAGATGTAATTGAAGTTTTTATCCTTGAGAAGATACCCTTGAGCACCCCGATAGGATTCCAACCCTTTCTATAGGTAAACTTGATGAAGATTACAGTTTGCTAACAGTCTAAATAGAAGTTAGAGTTTGTTATGCATGATTATCTAATATTTTAAGAGAAATAAAGAAACCAAATTATAACACACTAACATAAAAGAAAAAGAAAAGAAATTACAATAGGGTCCTTGATCCCTATTGAGTGGGCCCTACCTAAGTAGCACAATGAACCTTTAAAAATCCAATAAGATAAGAACAAAGGAATATTTATTGATCAAAATCAATTGTACATTAGGAGTAGAGCTTCAAGTCTCAACATAAGCTTATTCAACAAAACTTAACACAATATTCAAATTTCTATCTATCTTCCCCTACATTCGAGGCCTATTTATACACTTTGGAACTCGACCTATACACTTGAATCAATGAGGAAATAGGGGAAAAATGCATCCTTCCTCAATCTCTATGATTTTCGAGCTTCTGTTTGCAAGGAGTGGTCGACAATAGACTAACAACGCTTTGGAGGTAGGTGGGGGACAAGGCCCCTTGATTCTTGGGATCGTCCTCTTCTAAAGGGAAGCTCAAACTGCTTGATTAATGACACACGCATACTTTTCCATGAATATTATATAAAAAAGGTACCAATACATACAAAATTCAATCTAAAAAAACATTCATTTAAGAAACATACAAAAGTACCAATAACTACTATTAAACATGGTCAAATTAAAGAATTTTTTAGGTATATCATAGTCAAAATGTGTCTATGATGGGCCTTCTAGCTAGACAATGTTGAGGCCCAACATCACCCCCCAACTAAAATCTTGAGGCCTTCTTTCTGCTCTCATTCTTGTTGTTGTTTTCCATTGACTTTCTGTGCACTGCCAGGTTGCTGCTCAATATCACGTTGTTGCTGCCCAACATCTTGTTGTTGTCTATTGCCATGCTTCTCACTATGCTCTTTCCTAATATCCTATGATATATATATTTGGTGGTGGATCATGGTATCCCTTGGCCTTTAATATCTTTTCCCATTCCTCTTCTTCCTTTTCCTTATTAATATCAACCATTGGTGGAACAAGAAGGAGGAGAGGAGGGTTCATTCTTAGCTTAATCCAAATGGACTTGAGCTTCCTCATTGTCTCCTTGTACCAAGGTGTTCTAAGAAAGGCAATCTATAGAGCATTTGAAGAACAGGGTTCTTTAATCTGTAGGTTGAGAGGCAAGGAGTGCCACCTCCTATGGAAAGCTTCTGCTACCTCCTCACTCAAGAGCCTCAATGTATCCTCTAGGCGTGTCATTGCTTCAATTTGTTTGGCTGCCCATATTGGAGCTATCTCTTTGTTTATGTAAAGGATGTTATGACTAGCTATGACCTCTCTTAGCCTTGCTGTTTCATCTTGTTGACGGGCGAAATTGACCATCCGTCAACTGGAAGAGCGAGTCCGGTCGGGGGTTGTCTAAATAACCCAAGCCGTTTGGGGTAACTCGTTCTGACGGGTTTAATGGCTTCGTTAGCCAATCTAAGAATCCTAAAAGAAACGAATAAAAGAGAGAAATAACTAACTAATTACTAAACACACTATATGTATGTACATATATTGAAATGTAACTATAGTAGTTGTATTTAAGTAGAAGATATACAAGTCTCGTTTATTTACATGATTTACAAGATGCAAGTTTTAATCGAAACTTATGAAAATCAATGGAAAAATGATTACTTCTAGGAAGC
>ML776725.1:855618-868715 GCA_009831015.1 Picea engelmannii
GACAAAAAGACGACGGGGAATTCAATCTAAAATAAGTCTGACACTATATCGTGGACCAGGACCAAGAAGACCCGACACAACAATGGGATAAGCTTTGGAACAACCCCCACTGGCCAAAAATACAAATTTTCCAATGGTTAATATTCCACAACCGAATTCTAACTTTGGAAAAACTAAGGAAAAGAGGATTCTTAGGTCCTTCTAGATGTGACCTCTGTCAAGCCAAGGAAGAAACAATGGACCATCTCCTGGATGAATGTACCTACATAGAAGAAATATGGGACTGGGTGGCAGGTATCTTCCGACAATCAAATAAGATCTGAGGTAACATCTCTGCAACTATCAATATCTGGAAAGAGAACTACAGTGAAAACGAAGAGGTGAATCTTTGTTGGACCCTCATCCCGGGAATGATCATATGGGCAATATGGAAGGAAAGGAATCGACGCATCTTCAAGAACCAAAGCTGGACGAAAGGGAAGATCAAGGAAACAATAATCTCCATGACAAAAAAAACCGTATAGAGATGCAACTTCCAGACAGGAAGAGAGAAACTCACAGACTAGGACTCTCGAATCCTAGAAGCCTTCCACCTGAAAGATGATCACAACCTCAATCAGGCAAAATGACCACCACAACTCTAAGTAGGTGAGCGCAACTGGAAACCACCACCAGTAGGCTCCCTCAAGATGAATTTCTATGGGGAATTGAAAGGTAACCCAAGACGGACATGAATGAGAGGAGTAATCAAGGACAGTAAAGGAAATATCATTCGGCTATATGCTAGGAGTCCGGGGAACTCAACCAACAACGCTGTGGAATTCAGAGCCCTAGAGACTGGCCTCGAGATTCTAAGCTGGGAAGGGATGAAAAATGCCATAGTGGAAGGAGATTCCACGCTAGTTATCAACACAGTAGGAGACTCCAAAACTGTACAAGAGTGGGAAAAATCTAGAGGCACTGGCACCTGGCACAGTCCCTGCAAAAAATTTAGGAGCACTTGTAGACGTGGATCACAGTGGAGTTGCGCTGGGTACAAAGGTTAGAAAATGGAATGGAGGAAAGAATCACTAATGAGGGGGTCGACAAGGAAGTACCATAACTGGAAACTATCTAGAGTAACATCCCAAATGGTCAGTTTCGAATAGACTGCATCCAACTAGTGACAAAAGACTGTGACGACAACCGAAGTACGAACGACCACATCGAGGATGGAGGCACAGAAATAACTGAAGGGCATGTAGGATCCAAGTCGAATATTATAGCCCACCACTCAAACATGAGTTACAATGCATATTCAGGTCACACAACAAGAGGAGGTACAACACCACATCCCTGTCAATAGGAAGAAGTACAGGGGTTGTCCATGGGAAAGCAGAAAAGATAATCAACATTCGGTAAAGGACGAAGGAAAATAGGGTTTTCCATGGTCAAGTATGGGTAAACCTCACCCAAGTACAGATACAGGGAGTGGTAATGATTGTCGTACAATGTCTAGGGAAAAGGATTGGTGCAGGGACAACGACATGGCTCCCAAGAGAACACACTCCGAAACAGTAAAAAAGGACCAGAAGGTACACCTTTATGAGCAGCCCATGATTTCCAGGATGAACCCGCAGCCTGGGAAACCCCATAAAATAAGAAACACCAGGGATAGCCATAGACCGGTGAGAAGCAATTATAGAGCCCATCTTACATACGAGGAAGGGGCGATTAGGAACTAGGGAATAACCCAAGACAAAAACCACCGAAAACAAGCCGAGATGGTAAGAACGAAGAAAACCCATAGTAAGAGAGCCCCTTAGGGGAAAGAACCTCCGATAAGGATGGAGCAAGCGGCCCGAGAAGCCAAGGGTACCTTTCTCACATAGGCCAATCCAAAGGGAAAAACGATCATCAACAGGTGGGAAAGAGAAATTAACACCACACACAGGGGTAAATCTTGGACAAAACTAATTCAAGAAGCAGACGGGATAAGGGACCCAAGAGCCACATAGTCGAGAACAACCCTCTACCATAAAATGGTGGAGGAGGCCTGCCGAAAAAAAATGTTGATAGGAAAGATGAATGTTGACTAGAAAGAGACCAACAGGGACGCTATCAGGGACCACAAGAAGGTTCTCACATAAATTTTGAGTTGCCTCAACAACCTGGAGGCTAGTGCAAAAATACTAGCAGAGGACCAGAGGAGCCAAAAGGAAAAAATGGAACAAATGGCAGGCCAATTCCACCTTTACCTACGCTATGTCCACCACATGGACATCACTCCAGCAGACCAGAGAGGAACACCAACTTGTATTAGAAAGATGCGCACGATGGAGTAGAGGAAGGAGAACAAGGCAAGAAAGGATGGCGATGCAAGACATCCCATCATCCTGGACTAGCACAGGTTCAACCCCTGGTCAAAACTATATTCAGTGTAGGAGCTACCCATATTTTATGGTTATGTTTTTATGTATATGTTATGGTTTAGTCTTTCAAACTAGTTTACGGAGGACTGGGTCAGTTTCCCATGGTGGAAACCCAACCCTCCCTCGACAATCTTAGACAGCGCAACTCCAGGATCCCTGATATGGTTTCCTTTTTTGGCAGATCAAGGGATTCCCCTTTTATTTTTTGTATCATAACTTCTTTCAGTAATACAAGATTTCACACTCACTTACAAAAAAAAAACTACATAAGGTTGTATGGGTCAACAAGTCTTTTTTGTTTTGATTTTTTGAGTCATAGGGTTCATGATGAATTTATTAGGTTGTTTTCATATGGTTACATTTGGTTCCAAAAGGAATAGGGCTATGTTTAGCCTAAACCTAAAGTTTGAGTCATATGATGATAGTCATGTCAATATCTAAACCCTTACAAGTCACACTATTGTTTTTCTTCATCATGATTATGACATGTCACACCTCTAGCCTATACCTGAGATTCCTTTTGTCACTATCAATTCACACAAGAGTCAACTTAAGTTAAGTTTGTGTGCTTCCAACTCACTAGGAGAGTTTGCAACGTACTCCAATTACATTTTGCTTTCATCTCTAATCATTGCTTTAAAGGATATTTTCAAAAAGATTTTATGGTTATCATGGCTTGCTTTTTAACCATTTTCAGGGATTATGTCACCAAATTTTCTAACAACTTCCTTGAAGTGCATGATCCATTTTGAAATTGGCATTGCGAACTCACAAACATAAGCACTGGGAACTGGTACAGACGCTGCAAATTGGAGGAAAGAGAGGGTTGTAGCTTGGATAGGTTGTAGGCACTCACGTTCAGACTTATCAACATCCACAGTAGCCTCAAAGATACCATGTAATCCATGAAGTTTTTCATACCATTTTGAAAGGCCGAGGAGGGGGTTTTGTAAAATTCTTGAATTTGGCGCTGCGAACCAACATACAGGGGCACTACGAACTCATTTCCTGTAGCAACTACTTCTAAATATTCGATCATAAATCCAAAATGGTGATGTGATTTTTTCTAATTTTTTTTTGTGGAGGAGCATGATAATGGAATTGACTTGCTGACCAAATTTCAGCCTGACCCAATTTGGAATTCGAGAGATATAATTAAAACACCAGTGCACTGCAAACTGGCGCTGCAAACTCTCTGTTTTGCATAGTTGTTCGATATTCGCCTTTTTTGGAGGTTTCCACCTGTCAAGGAAGGTTCAAATGGTCTTCTAGGAGTTATTTGGACATGAGGGACATGCGTTCCATCTCCAGATCAATCAGAATGATATGTTTCAAAAGGAATTTATCATTATAGACAAAATCCCCCCAAAATAGGAATTTGTTAGGATTTTGTTGGAATCTTTTGTAACAAGACTCCTAAATGGAGGAGGATCCTATGTAAATTCTTGGTTTCAACCTCCTTAGGGTAGTTAGATATTATTCACTATAAATGAAATGGTTTTTTTATGAGAAAAGGGTTGGATTCATGATCTAATAGAGGGGGTTTTTGCAAGAAACAATCTGTGTGTATGACTGTAAGCCTAAGGGCATGTTATTGTTAATACATTTCTGCCATTGAGGATTCATGAGATTTGTCTTATCAACATGTTTTGTTTGTATTTATTTCTCCTTCATCTCACTTGAATAAAATTGCAGACTATGAGAATCATGGTTGCTTGTGATTAGGAGAGATTCATGAGCTGCAAAGGATCTGTAGTGGTTGCCTGTTAATTATTGTTTTGTTCAAGTATTATTCAGTCCATTTGACAAAGAGGATCTATGTTTTGTGAACATTCTGCTTTATGTTTTTTCCTCTCCATTCTTCTACCTGATAGTATATAATCTTTTTCTGATGTGCAACTCAAATGCCTTCAATCTGTAGGATGTTATGACTCCATGCCCAATGGAATGCCTTTGCAGACCATTTGCTGCCCTTTTTCTTTATCTTTATTACTGATCCACCAACCATAAACTTTATTTTATTATTTACATTATGATGGGTACTAGGCTTACACCTATAACAGTCTAGGTGTGAACTCTAGTGCTAACATTCTTGCTGTCGTTGTCGGGGAGTGAAGTGTGAAGCAAGCTTCCATGGGAGAACGACATGATCAAGCTGTTGATGGTAGACAAGAGAGGGACACATAAATTGACTATAATCATATACCTGACAACTCCACAATCAAAGACTCCACTGGAGGAAGGATCCTACTAACAAAAAGATGAAAATATGGAAGGGAAAAACCAGGTATCAGCTCATTAGTCTTCTCTATGAACTTTTGTTCTTTTTCATCAGTTCATTCCTGTCTTTCCCTTTACATATAAAAAGGATTATCCTTTTCTTTGTTTACTCTAATTATCATCAACATTCATTTGTATATCCCTCTTTGGAAGAAGAAGTTCTCCATTCTTCCTGTGTTGTAGATGTTGATCATGTCTCCTCATCACATCCTATTGAGAAAGATGAAGTTCATATCTCAATCCCTCCTGAAATTGAGCAACCTTATAGTCATGGGAATCATGAGGCTAATTTACCTTCTAAAGTCTTTGTTATACCTTGGAATCAGTTTGTTAAACCTTGTTTTCAGCCCACTATTATTCAAACTAGAATCAAAGAGAAAATATTTAAAACTTTAAGGTTTCCATCTCATCTTCATCCTTATCCTCTTAACTTCTTTGATTATCTTCCTCATTTTTCTGGAGAAGATCATATCACCACCAAGAAGCATTTGGGATCCTTTGAGAACTTTGTCGATTAGTTTGAGTTAGTACATGAAGATGTTACTATGAGGTTATTTTCCAAATCCTTGTTTGGGAATACTGCTTTGTGGCTTAAGGGTTTGGGAGCTGATTCCATTAGTTCTTGGACTAAGTTATATTATGCATTTTCAAAGTATTGGGATGAGAATAAGTACTTTGATCAATACCTGGCTGGTTTTCATGTTTTTAGGAGAAAAGAAGATGAAGCTTTGACTATCTTCAACATGAGGTTTTACAGTTTTTATCATAGCATGCCATTGGAGATCTGACCTTATGAGACTGTAGTTATGGTTTACTATATAACAACTTATCATCTAGATCTTGTCCTTCTCCTAAGAGAAAGCAAATATTCATCATTAAGATGGTTGTTTGAGGAAGCTGAAGAAATTGAAGAGAACATTCGAGCTTGCAAAAGGATTAGAGATCATGATTACCTTGAAGATCTACATGCACAAGAACAACAAGGAGAGTGTAAGTATGATTCAGATTTGGGACAACATTTATCGGTTTTTTCATATTTTTCTATGGATCGAGATATAGATCATACTGGTGTTCATTTTTCAAATTAGTTTGAGCATGCAGTAAAGGATGATTGTATAGATAACTACATATTTTTAGTTGATCATAATCATAATTTTTTAGATCCTACTATACAATTATCATGTGATCATTATTCTGAAGAGGAAACTGTCACTCTTGATGATCAAGAGCTGCTCTCGAAAGAAAAAGAAGGTCATCTATTTTCCAACAAAGGGGAATGTATGCATTGGTAGTCATCTTTTCTGAATCAACATGATTGTGATCTTGGTTTTGAGGATCTAGTAACAACTTTGTTGGAGTCATATCTTTCAAATTATCTAAAGATTCCATATTTCATCATTTCACCGACACTTGTGGGTGAGCATGATTCTCTAAAGGAGTTTCTATCGCTTTTTTTATATTTATGTTATTATCTATTAATTAGTGGCATAGATGGGATTATTTCAATCATGAAGTTACTTGAATGGTTGTTATGGAAATTTTCATTTACTTGAGAAAATTAGAGATCTGGTTATAGTAGGGTAGCGTAGGTAATAAGCTCGCTTCCCAAGCATTTTCTTTTCTTAAAATTGTACAATATGATCAGATTTGTAGTATGAAGTCGATTTGCAACAACTTTATCAGTTTGCTTGAATAAGTGACAGATTTTGGTAGTGTTACTGAGGTTGACTGAACATATGACTCCATAGCCCAATGGATAAGGAACTGGAACTGCATGTTCTTGGAAGCTCACAGGGAGCATGCCATCCCCTGTGAAGTTAGATGTTAACACATAAGGTTGTATGGGTCAACAAGTCTTCTTTGTTTTGATTTTTTGAGTCACAGGGTTCATGGAACATAGGTTTTGAAGTTATTAGGTTGTGTTCATATGGTTACAGTCGATTCCAAAAGGAATAGGGCTATGTTTAGCCTAAGCCTAAAGTTTGAGTCATATGATGATTTTCATGTCAAGATCTAAACCCTTACAAGTCACACTCTTGTTTTTCTTCATCATGATTATGACATGTCACACCTCCATCCTATACATAAGATTCCTTTTGTCACTATCCATATGTACAAGGGTCAACTCAAGTTAATTTTTTGTGCTTCCAACTCACTAGGAGAGTTTGCATCATACTCCAAGAACATTTTGCTTTCATCTCTAATCATTGCTTTAAAGGATCTTTTCAAAAATATTTTATGGTTATTAGGGCCTAATTTTTAACCATTTTCAGGGATTATGTCACCAAATTTTCTAACAACTTCTTTGAAGTGCATGATCCATTTTGAAATTGCTGTTGCGAACTCACAAACAGAAGCATTGCGAACTGGTATAGGCGCTGTGAACTAGAGGAAAGAGAGGGCTGTAGCTTGGATAAGTTGCAGGCACTCATGTTCGGACTTATCGACATACACATCATCCTTAGAGCTACCATGTACTCTATGAAGTTTTTCATACCATTTTGAAAGGTTGAGGAGGGGGTTTGGTAAAATTCTTGAATTTGGCGCTGCGAACTGACAGACAGGGGCGTTGCGAACTCATTTCCTATAGCAGTTGTTTCTAAAGATTTGATCATAACTCCAAAATGGTGATGTGAGTTTTTCTGGAATTTTTTGTGGAGGAGAATGCTAATGGCATTGACTTTCTGACCAAATTTCAGCCTCACCCAATTTGGAATTCGAGAGATATAATTAAAACACTAGTGCACTACAAACTGGCGATGAAAACTCTCTGTTTTGCATAGTTGTTGGATATTCACCTTGTTTGGAGGTTTCCATATATCAAGGAAGGTTCAAATGGTCTCCTAGGAGTTAGTTGGACATGAGGGACATGTTTTCCATCTCCAGATCAATCATAATGACTTGTTTCAAAAGGCATTTATCATTATAGACAAAATCCCAAAAGCATAGAAATTTGTTAGGCTTTTGTTGGAATCTTTTGTAACAAGACTCCTGAATGGAGGAGGATCCTATGCAACTCCTTGGTTTCGACCTCCTTAGGGTAGATAAAGATTATTCACTATAAATGAAAGGATTTTTGATGAGAAAAGGGTTGTATTCATGATCCAAGAGAGGGGTTTTTTGCAAGAAAAAATCTGTGTGTATGACTGTAAGCATGAGGGAATGTTATTGTTAATACATTTCTTCCATTGAGGATTCATGAGAGTTGTCTTATCAACATGTTTTATTTGTATTTATTTCTCCTTCATCTCACTTGAATACAATTGCAAACTATGAAGATCATGGTTACCTGTGATTAGGAGATTCATGCTCTGCAAAGGATTTGCAGTGATTGCCTGTTAATTATTGTTTTGTTCAAGTATTCTTCAATCCATTCGACAGAGGGGATCTCTATTTTGTGAACATTCTGCTTTATGTTTTTTCCTCTGCATTCTTCTACTTGATAGTATATAAGCTTTTTCTGATGTGCGTCTCAAATGCCTTCAATTTGTAGGATGTTATGACTCCATGCCCAATGGAATGCCTCTGCAGACTGTTTGTTTCCCTTTTTCTTTATCTTTGTTACTGATCCACCAACCAAAAACTTGATTTTATTATTTACATTATGATGGGTACTAGGATTACACCTGCAACACTCTATGTGTGACCTCTAGTGCTAATAGATGATATGAAAAATGATGATAAAAATAGATCCAATAGTATGTTGATGACAATAATCAACAATATCCAGAGTTAGAAGATCATATAGAAGGCCACAATATGGATGATATACAAAATGATGATCAAAATAGATCTGGTAACGATATACACAGTCTAGGAACAATTTTTTTGATGTTGAAGATGATGAAGGTGAAGATGAAGATGATTAAAATACCACTTAGAAGGCTAGTGTGGAAAGAATAATATTAAGTACTTGCAAGAAAATATGAACATTGACAAGAATGCATTCGATGAAAAATATGTAGATACTGATGTAAATGAAGATTTTTAACTTTACAATATTTTTAATTCATATTTAAATAATGATGATTTTTAGTCCTCGAACTTTGAAATGCTTCATTATTTTTTTTTGTTTGCTAACATGTCTGTGACCTGTGGGACTAGCCCACAGTTGAGAAACCACGACCTAGGGGCATCTAAGCTGTCAAAATAACTTGGGGATCACACTCGGCCTGGGCCACACCAACCCTTATCATGTCAGGATTTTTTGGTGTCTCCTCTCGATAGTGGCAGGTTTTGAATCTGGGTCACCATGCATAATGAGGCCCATCAAAACCGATTGCTCTATTGGGTTTTGACTTAAAATTGAAGGACATGGGGGTGGGATTTGATCCACTTATGTGTGCATATGTCACGATATCATTTAATACAATATCTCTGGGTGCAACCACACGTTCGACCACTACCTCAAGGTGACCCCATGGCTTCGGGCTAGGTCCTCATGGGAATTGAACCTTGCGCAATGGTGAAAAATGCCTCGCTTTCCACCATTGGATCCAACCCCTTTGGGATGAAATGCTTCATTATTATTTGGCATGCAATCACCATTTAATTACAATGGTTAGAATTTGTAAAGTAAATTCAATAATTATAATTTAAAATTGAATGTTTACTTATGTACTTCTATCCTACATTCGACATGATAATTTTCATATGTCCTGTGCTTTGATTCTTGTCTTTGTACTCATTTCATAGTGTAATCTCCTTAAATTCCTATGCATCTAATGTCCCACATAACCATGCACATAATAAATACACCTAACATGAGAGATGAACCTAACCTATATTGCACCTAACAATACATCTAGGTTATGTGATTAACACCAACATGTAACCCACACAGATCATAAGGCCAACACCTAACCCATATATATAAGTAGTAGGTCAATTAAGGGTTATCGATTAGTGTGTTAGGGGGTATACACAAGTGTATTGTGAGGCATGGATTATTGTGAGAAGGGATACATGTTATAATGTGTTACATGGTTAGTGTGTTTGTGGGAATGACCTAGAGTATTAAGGGGAATGTGTTAGCGTGTTAGGGTGTATGGCTTAGTAGTTATGCATGTTAGGGGGTATGAGCCATTACTTTTCCAAGGTGTGTGAGTTAGTATATCAAAGGTATATGGGTTAGTGTTTTAAGAGTTTAACGTATTAGGGGTACGAGTTAGTGTGTTGGTGGTCATATCGTGTTAGTGGGTGCAATTTAGTGTGTTAGTGGGTTAGTGTGTTAAGGGGTACAAGTTAGTTTGTTAGGTAGTTAGTGTGTTACTAGGTAAAAAGTAGTGTTCCAATGGTATTTGTTAGTGTGTTAAAATGTATATATATATATATATATATATATATATATATATTGTTTTTCAAGATACAATTATATTATTAAAGGGTACATGTTACTATGCTAGGGGGTAAGTTAGCGGTCATAATGTGATTAGGGAAATAATATTTTACGTTATGTAATCTATTAGATGTAACAATGTGTTAATTCATTATGGTAAGGGAGATGTAGAAGATAAGGGTTTGTGGGTTAGAGGGTTATTAGCTATTGGTCTAGTGGATTAATAAGATAGTGGTTAGGTTTCATGGGTTATATGATTCGACTCTTGGGTGAATCCATGAATCTTAGTCACACTTTTTAGCAAGGGATTGGGTTAAAATAGTGAATTTGGGACCTCGATCGAGGTTCTTTTGAAACTCTTGATCGAGCTATTAAAACCTTGATCAAATTATTAATAAAAACCTTTATTGAGGTTGTTTCACATGCTCTTAAAACCTTAATCGAGGTCTTGTTCTGGGGATAGATGAACCACCTTGATCTAGGGTACATAGCTCAATCTACATCTACATCTACATCTAGTGAGGGCCTTTTTCAACATTGAATCTCAACCTAGTTTTTGACCACCTACCTACCCAACCTACAACTTATTTTATTTCCAACTATGTATTGGCAAGAATAAATGTTGTTAGTATTTTTTCAATCCTTTGGTAATACATGGAAGATTGAAAAGAATCCATTGATACATGGTTGAAAATAAAATTGGGAACGTAAATGTTGCCAATTTTTTTTCAATTTATTTAGTTTCAAATAATCATTAGACATCATAAACGTTGCTGGTTTTTTTTCCAAACATACGTTGGCAAGTAGAAATGTTCTTGATTTTTTTTTCAATCCACTAATAATGCACATAGGATTGAAAATTATTGACCTCTATAAATTATTGAAAACTAGCACCTGTAAGACACTACAACAGAAATGTTATTGAGTGGATATGGAATGAAAATTTGAAAGTAAACCACCCTACTATTGAACTTTAGTTAAACATAAGGAAAACCCAACAATCAACTTGTTTATCATCATTGTCACATAAAATGACACTTTCCTAGGTAAATAAATGACAACTATAATACATTGTAGCCATTGAAACAACAATTATCGATACATTAATTGAGACACACTAATTGAGACATTGAACGATACACACTAATCAAGACATTGACAATGCAAGTCATCTTGGCACCAACTCACTAAATGACACACTAAACAAATCACATGGCCACTCATCTCAAGGAAGAAGGAGACCCCAATTTTGTTTTGTCTCCTCAATCCTTCTTTGTGCACCAACATGCTTTCCAATTTGGGCTTTCAAGTGATCTAATAAAAGCTAAGTGGTCACCACTTAGACCTCTCCCTAATTGAAAATTTTGTTAATTCTTTTTACCAAGAACTCCCTCATGGTTTCTTTGAATTGATCTTCTAGCCTTGTGCCTTATATTGGAAATCCCATCTTTTTGCTAGTTGTAAGGATGATGTCTTATAAATATTCCATGCCACTCATCTCAAGGAAGAGGGAAACCCCAATTTCATTTCATTTTCCTCACTCCTTCCATGTGCACATGCTGGCTTGCCAATTTGAGCTTGCAAGTTGTCTCAAAAAAGCTAAGTGGTGACCACTTAGAGCTCTCCCCACTTGACAATTTTGTTGTCTTTTTACATAACGTTTAAATCCTATGGAACTTAACCACTATAAAACTTAACATTTAAAACCCTTATTTGGTAACCCATGTGTTAGTTTTGATTTATGATATGACAATTGTATCTAATTCATCTTGTTTTTTGATGCAAATCCTTCTCTACAGAAAGGGTCTTCTTTTGACGAGAGATGGAGCTCTAGATAGTCTCAAGCTTCTACTCCTAGATAGCTTGGAACTGTGCCTCATCTAACTCATGAGAGGAAACATATGTGTTACAAATAATTTAGTTTTTTATTGAGTTAAATATAGAAGTGAATTATTACCTACATGAATAATTGTTGGAATATTTACCAATACTAAGAGGGGGGGGGGGGGTGAATCAGTCTTGGGAAATTTTTACTAATTTAAACTTCAAACACTTTATGTATACATTAAACATTATTAATACCATTCATCCATCACATGAAGTATGCACAATGCACAAAGAGTTTTACATGGAAATAAAAAATGGGAGAAAACCATATAATGAATTATTAATAAGAATTACATTTACTTGATTTACCAACACCAACTGGAAGGAAGCACCAACTCACTAAATTCTATAGCACCCACTAGAAGGAGGCTGGAACCCCCTTTTCTTTACCAACACCAACTAGAAGGAAGCACTGACTCCCTAGATCAACTGCAATATTCAACCTGTAGATAGCAGACACCAATCTTCCACAAGCACCAACTTGTAGAAAGGCAACCACCAACCTGCTATGAGGACACCAATCCTTTTGAGCACCAACTCAATAACTTCATGCACCAACCTGCATTATTATTAAGCATCAAATTGAGGAAGATCTTAGTCTCCAACCATTTCACCACCCTTCCTCCTTGAATTGCAAGTTTAACTATCAATTACATCCTTTGCTACCTGAATAATTGAAATCACTCTCAATGTTCTACTACAACAATATCCAACCTGTGTTTTTACTTGTCACAAGAACTTTACTTCTGCAATCTGAAGTCTCTACTACAATATGAAATAAGCATAAAGTGATTACTTCTTCTCACAGTATTCAATATCTTGTGCTAACTTGTGACTGCAATCTAATCCTCATTCTTTCTTGCATATAACATACACATTCTCTGTTTCATGAGCACTGCTTCTCTGTCTGTGTCATTCAAATTTCCATGCTATCAGACTTTATCAAGGATGGGATATGCCATTCACTGTCAGAGGCTCACAGTCCACTACTAGTTCAAACACTTCTTATACCACTACATAGTTATTCTTGCAGACTTATTAGCACCTATGAAATACAGATTTGCTTATACCACCAAGTTACATTATTGCAAAAATAATATGCATAACCAGATGTAAATTCTGTAGTTTCATGAACTGATATTCAAAACTTTAGAATGCTCAGAACACCATCATCATCTTTT
>ML776725.1:879735-902638 GCA_009831015.1 Picea engelmannii
AAGGTGAATGTGTGAAATCCCAAAGTGTTGGGTGCATCATCATGAGAAAAAAAATGAAGATGATTTATTAGCTTCCTTTGAGAAGAAGAGTTGTCGAGAAACTCCAGATGAATCTCATGTGTAATGCAGTGGGAAATAAGACCTGTTGAGTGGACGTGTCTGTGGACGAGCACAGGTGAACGTGATCCTAGTGGCTGAGCACTATTGACGAAGTGGTTCTTCTGTGTAATGGAGTGATCCAAAGATATGGAAATCCCTATGGATGTGCCCCTAGTGGATGAGAACTAGTGGGTGTATAAGATCCATTGCTATTTTGTTCAAGAGTCAGACCTACCTGTAACCCTAATTGTAATGTAAAGGGTACAGGTAGGCCCCACCTTAATGTGACTAGTAATTAATGTAAAAGATAATTAATCTGGTTAATATTAATTATATTATAAGCTAGTGAGGTCGACCCTATTGTGCCAATAGACACTTCTGTTGACAGGTTCAGTTTAGTATAAGTAAAGGTAGATTCCCCATTGTGGAATCATATCTCTCACACAAGTTTGGAAATTTCATCAAGTATATATTCTTGAGAAAAGTGCACACCTCTCTTGGGCGCTAGTCTTCTAGGGTTTGAGAACCCTCTTGTGTGCTAGGTCTGATTGGTGGTGAAGGTCTTTCTCTTGAAAAATATAGCAAAGGATTTGGCTGGGTTTTATTCCCTTGTTGAGAAGGGTTTCCCAGGATACTTGTGTTCTTGTGCATGGTGTTTCTTCTTGTTATCTTGGTTGTTGCAACATTATTGTTTATCGTTAAGACAAATGAAAATTTGGAATGAACTACATGCTTAACCTAGCTTATTGAAAAATCAACATTTTGATAATCGGCTTGCAAAAGTGATGTTATTAAACTTGTAGAAGATTTTGTTCCACTTTATTTCTCCTTGAGTGCTACAAATTCATACTTCATCACATATTTTATGTAGGCTGGTGTCTCGAAAGCCTCCTTATTTGCTCTATTTTATCCTCATAATAGATGGAATAATTTGTGAGACTTACTTTATCATACCTTTATGGATTTGATTAAATTTTCCTGGCTTCTTTGCTTGGATGCTTGGGGGCTCTCTTTGTCGTTTTCTCTTGTGATTGGTTGAACCTGATGCAATCATTTCCTTCATCCTCTTATCAACAATTTCCTTCCATTGTTCAAGACTAATTCCTTTTCTTTTACAACAATTTCTCTGTCAACTTCATGGTCGTCTCCTTCATGTCCCATCCTTTTCAAAGGAGTTTCCTCATTCTTAGGACCATCATTTTTTTCTGCCCCTGTTATTAAATTCTCTTCAAATATGTCTTCAGGATGTTGATTTTCTTCTTCTCGTTGTTTCTTCCTCCAAACCTTTACAATCTCTCTCTTTTGTTCAGTGATGGTATCTTGATCTCTGTTTTGTGCAGGCTAGGATGGTTCACTATCTTCCTTATCTTGTTTTTTCTTCCATACCTTTGCATAGGTTGTTATATGAAATCTTGTCATGATGCTTCTACAATATCGTGCTATGTGTCCATCATTAAAACATTTGTAGCATTGCACTTTGTAATGTAGAGGAGCATGACCATCATTGTGAATTTTTCTTTTATTTCTTAAGGAATACTTTATTCTATAGGATTTGGAATCAATTGCTTTATGACCAAATTTTGTGCAAGAAAAACAATGACCAAAGAAGATACTTTGATACCTAATTATGGAAGATTTTCTTGATGGAGTAGCTCTTCTATACTTGTCCCTATCTTCTTGGAGTGAATGATCAATATGTTGTTGATTATCATTTCTTATTTTTTGGTGTATTTCTTGTGATGATCTTAATGTTTGCTGATTTTCTTCCCTGGATGTTCAAGCTTGAATGCTTGATGACATTTTTGATCATGTGTTTGATTTGGTCTTTTAAGAATGTTGGCATAGCTTTTTGGTTTCTTCTCTTCTTTCTTTTCTGGAAACTTGGAGCTTGTACCTTCTTCAAGAGTCTTCTGATTATTTGCATAACTAAGACTTGTCTTGATCAAGGGTGATCTTTGATAACTAAGAATCTAATCCAAAATTGTAGTGCTCTTTTCAAACTTCATACTATTATTTAGCTGTGTAGTTGTCTTTTCTAATTCTTCTCTCAGATAAGTAATTTTTGCTTCAGATTTCTCAAGCTTCTCTTCCTTTTCTTCTAACTGAGTTCTCATTGCTTCTTCTTTCCTTTTTGCTTCTTCAAGCTGAAGTTTAAGACTGATGACAATCTTCTCTGCTTCCTTACGACTATGGTTTTTCTCTTCCTGTAACTGCAATTTCTCCTTGAGATTATTCCATTCATATTCAAGCCTTTCATAACATCTTTCTTTTTCTTCTAGATTACTTTTCATTTGTTCATTAGCCCTTTCCACTTCTTCTAATTGAATTATGATTTTTCTTTCCTTTTCTTCAAGATCATGATTCTTCATTTCAAACACCTATAGTTCTTTCATTAACTGATTTTCTTTTGAAATCTCTTCTTCCTGTTTAGCAATCTTGGTTATCTTCTCCAGTTCTTCCTTTAAGGACACGATTTTAGTTTCTTGAGCATCACAAATCTTTGCTTTTTATTCTAATTTGTTCATCAGGATTTATTCTATTTCCAACACTTCTTCTAATTGTATATTTAGAATAACATCATCTGATTCTTGTGCTTCTTTATATTTCTGCAATTGCTTCTTCTGCTTTAAATTCATTTTAGGGAGTTTATCTATTTATTCTAAGGCAAAAATGAGTTCTCCTTCAAGGTCTAGTTCAAAAGTCTCTTCATCTTCATCTTCAAAAGATTCTGCCACATTTGTTTCTTCTTTTTTATTGTCCTCATATTCTTCATAATCAACTTCTTTATTTAAGGATAAGGATTCCTTTTTATTTTCAAATCATTCATTCATGAGTAGAACATATTCAACACAATTGTCATTCTCATTGGATGAGATGCTCCTATCTCTTTCATCTAATTCTTCATTTGTCTTGATAAATTTATCACCCGTGTAAAGTTCTTTCAATTTGTCCCAGATTTCTTTCGCTGAAGTACACTTCCCACTTTTCTTTTCACAAACTCAGGTAATCCTTCAAGAATGGCATCCATTGTGAGTTTGTTGTTTCTTCTTAATTATTTCTTGGCTGCAGACTTTGGTGGTATTTTTGAAGGGGTGTAACCAGTTACAATCGAGTTCCAAACATCATATCCCATTCTAGCCAATCCATCAAAAGAATAATTTTGCAAAAAAAAATCTTCCTTTTGCATATGCTTGGAAGCATTTTATGTTCTCATCTCCTTTTTCAAGCCAAATGGCTCTGCTTTTCAGTCTCCACTCAACTTAATTTTCTTCCAGTAACTTTATTATTCTTTCTTCTAGCCTAAACAACTCTTCTTTTGTAACTGGAGAGATGAAACCTCCTCCAACCGAATCATATAAAACTTGGAGACCAACTTCGACTTCAATAAGCTCCTGCAAATCTCTTTCCCTTTTGGCTCGAGTCCAAATTGTTGGAAATTGGTGACAACAGATTCCTCCAAGAATGGATTTGGATCCTATTATTCAACGTTGGTTGCAACTAAATAAACCAAGTTAGAAAATGGATAGGAGTGCATTTAATAATCAGTTTTTTGTGTAACTGTGTAAGAAATGCAATAAATTCATGTATGCTCATAGAGGCAAACTAGTGTGTGAGAGAGTTGGAGGTGTATGGAATGATTGTGAGCCATGTTGTAATTTCCATGTTTGAATAATAAGAGAACCGATACCTTTTATTCGTGGATGTTTCCCTCATGAGGTGAAGGAGGGTTTAATCACGTAAAACCTCTGCATCAATTTGATGTGTTTGCCATTTGTGTCTTCAATTTATTCTTTCATTCTGCTGTAATATTTGTTTTATGTGCTTGCTTGATCCTACAAGTGGTATCAGAGCTTGGTTGGAGGTGATAGAAGATGAGATCACAGGTTGGAAGGCACCGAGAATGAGATTATTGGTTGGAGCCATGGACAACCTACTACAAGTAATATTTTTGTGCGTCTGCAAGTAAAATTTTTGTGCGTCTGCAAGTAATATCTCTGTGATTTGCACCGTAGGATCGGTAAAAAATATGTCGGTTGCAAGATACTCATTTTCATGCGTGGATCCTTCATTCAATTAAAAAGGTGTGGAAATTTTCTGGAAATGTTTCACACATAAAAGACATCGTGGAACATATAGATATATATTTTTAAATATATATATGGTGGATCGTGGCATATTGCTTAAGCCATGAATTTAAAAAGGGTGGATGAATTATATTTGGATCACATGGATTATTAGTCCCTGTCGAAGGCGTAGAGGGACTATAGCGATCGATAATTCGTTGAGTTGATATTAGTTTGTCGTTTGACTACAAAATTTTGCATACTTTCTATTGTTCGAACTACATAACTAAAAACATTATTTTTTATATAACAAAAAAACCCATATATGTCATGATCTGATTGGATAATAGATTTGAGGTCTTATTGCCAGCTTCTCTATTCCCAATGAATTATATGTTTCCATATCCAAATTTTTTATCATCTACGAAACTTTTTGAATTTGTACTATTCATACTGAAATGTTTAGATATCCAAAGTTTATAACGATTGACGATTCGTTGACTTTATATTAGTTTTTCGTATGACTACAAATTTTTGCATAATTTCTATTGTTCGAACTACAGAACTAAAAACATTAATTTTTATTATTTGTTTAATAAAAAAACCCATATATATCATGATCTCGTTGGATAATAGATTTGAGGTCTTATTGCCAACTTCACTATTCCCAATGATTTATATGTTGGCATATCCAATTTTTTTTATCATCTACAGTGTTTTTGAATTTGTACTATTCATATTGAAATGTTTGGATATCCAAAGTTTTGAGCAAGGATAGTCATTTTTCATATTACTTTGTCGTCTCACTCAATTTTTTTAGCATAGTCCCCACTGTTCGAACTATTGTTATTGTTATTATTATTAGTAGTAGTATTATTGTTATTATTTTTTATTACTATTATTATGTTTGATTTTTCTTTATTGTTGTGTACTTCGAGAGTCTTTGTCATTGTTGCGTATGTAAATAGGCCTGCCACACTGTGTTATTTCTTAAATGTTTGCACATCACGACGCCCTTCGACGGTTCTGATAGTCTTAAGTGTTTACCTAACATGCCTCGCAACCTTAAATGTTTATTCTACAAATGTGTTACAATACAATTTTGTTCCATTTTTTGATACAGTGTTGTTGCAGTGAATTTGGGCAATATTGTTCTTCACGGGAATTACTGGTTCACTAGTTGGTGCTTTTTCGTTGGTTCGTTCGATGCTTCTTGTTGTTGTTTGATTCAACTTTGCAAAGTTGAGGACCTCCAGTTGCAGTTGGACCTCTTCGTGGTTGTTCACTGGTTTGTTGTTCTTCAACTTTGCAAGCAGTTGGACCTGTTGTTGCGGTTTGCAAGTTTTTGGAGTTGCACTTTTGTCATCCCTCATTGACGGATAAGTTTTCGTTCCATCATTTCATTGCTATTCCTTTTTTCTGGTTGCTATTTGCATCTTACAAGTAAGAATTTTCAATAGTAGGGGTCCCTGCCTCAAAATTCTTTTGCAGAACATATTTCTATGTGGATTTTATGACCAGAATATTTTCCTTGTTCTTGAACGTCAATGTTCTATACAAAACCCGCCTTTGTTGCAACCGTGGTGACATATAAAAAAATAAAACTGGATGTTTTCCTCTTATTTTTTGTTCCTGGAAACCATACGTTTCGTGTATTTTTTCCAGGTTGTTCCCTTCCAATCACATATGGAAATTTCCACATCCTGGATATCATGCCATAGCTATTTCCAAAATAGCAATGCAAAGGGATTTATAAAAAAAATTCAGAGTTGTCACAAGGGGGCAAGCATCTACCAGGGTCTTGTGACAGGGAATGCTTTTATTCCTTGAGTCAAAAACTATGTCCACCTGTTGCCTTTGTCCTATCCTTTCTGTCTTGCAGAGCATCTTCTGCCTCTGAGAATCTTGTAGGATGCATGCCCTGAATAGGTTAAAAAATGATATACCTTGAATACTCGGTTTTTGTGCTCAACAAATTTATAGTGTTATTTAGTTGTGTTGTCTCTTGTGTTTGGTTCACTATTCACTGTATGTTTGTTTTCTTTTCATATGCTATGGTGACTAGGGGGGATTGAATTTGAAAAGAAGAAGGTTGAAGGATACATAGCGGAATTGGTACGCAGTTCCACGCTTGTAGTTTTCTATTTGTCATTTTTTTTTTCCTTTTCTCTGTTTTCATATAAACTGAAAATAGCTACGAAACAACTTGAAAATCACAGTTTAAGAGATGAAACAAGTAACAGATGTTGAGTCCTATGAAATAGATACATAATCCATTGTACATGACAACATCGATGAGGTATTGCATAGCAAAGGGATTTTTAGATTGGATGCATTCTCCTATACCGTAGGAGGTTTCCTTTTCGATGCATTTCAGGTTCTATTGCATTTCCGTTATTCCTCGACCGAATTGCACAATGGATTGATAGATTATTTCTTGGATTGTTTAAAAAATGGCGACGCTGAGGCACTGGAGTCGTATGAATACAAATTGGCATCTGATTTTCTTTGGTAGTTGCATGGAATACATTATGTCAGTACACATTTTTCAAAGATGCGGTTGTTTGCATCTGCAATTCTGCCTGCACATGAGAGGGGACTTTGGGGAGATACATTTTGTATACAGTGGCTGTCTAAGTGGATCAATATATCAATTGGAATATGGTCATTGACAAGAAAAACAAGATATCTACTATTCAACAAAACTAGATCTAGTGATCCATACTGCATCTTGTTCCATGATGCCAATCCTGTCAGTGGTCATTATGAACCACTACTGTATAGAAAATTATCCATATGCAATATTAGAGGACCTCATATTTACTTGTCCCTCATTTGAAAAGATATTGAATCACAATGGAAATGAATTATGCATTGTATACATTTCCATGGCTTGTAGATAGCAACAACTGTTGCATCTAGTTGTGGAGATAGTCTGTTCAATGAAATTTTCTATTTTGTAGAAACAAATTTCAATGTGCAGTCGCTGCATCTTTACACTATACAATCCTTTTTCAATGCAATTATAGGCGACAACCAACAGGCTTTTAGCTGCTTACATCAACACCTTTCGCCATATCTCCTAGAAAATATGCCAACGATTGGAAGTTGACAAGAATACCTTGTAAACATGGCATTGCCATATGAAAAAGGAAATGTAGAGGGTGACAGATTCTATTTGCAATGGCTATATATCATATTCATAGCAAATATCCAGGTCTGGTTGGCCCTGCTAGATGACATTGTCCATTCTTGGTCTATTGATTCAAACTATGATCGAACAATTGACATCATCTTGTTGAAAACATATACGACACATATCCATTATCAACCTTTGATGGGAAATACCACTGGTTTAGGGTCCACTGTCCATGCCACCCAAACCACATCGAATATGCATACGCGTAGCATGCTATTTAATGAGAATGAAACTCGTCCCGGTTGCAATGAGGCCATACAGGGCTTAAACAAAAGAAGTAGACTAACTTATCACAACTTGAAAAGGGTCATACGTGAAACTCATCCCAGTTGTGATGAGGCCATATAGGGCTTAAACAAAAAATGTAGACTAACTTATCACAACTTGAAAAAGGTCATACGCGAGAGAAAAAAATACATTAGTAGCATAGGAAATATTGTCGGTTCAGAGTCCAGTTTCAATGCCAGCCAAACCATATGGAATCTGCATAAGCCTTGCATGCTATTTAATCAGAATGAAACTCATCCCAATTTCCATGAGGTCATCTTGGCGTTGAACAAGAAACATAGACTAAGTTATCACAACTTGAAAAAGGTCATACATGAGAGAAAAAAATACATTACTACACTTCCTTCTAGAGAGAAACTGACATATCACAACCTAAAAAAAATTGTTTGTGCACAACACAACAAAAACAAGCACGGTCACATATCCCACAATGGTCATGGCACTGTCTGAAAGGAAAAAATCACATTTCTTGGTCTAGAACCAACACCATGCACTACTACCAATGAAATCCAACAAACACTTTCTACGCATGCTTCCCTATAGAAGAAAGATGCAAGACATCCCTATATGAAACAAATCAAAGACACTCCTTCCATTCCATGTGAAATTTGCGATCAATTTAATTTTTCAAAAAACACTAAGTCTTTCACACCTTATTTGGAAGCAAAATACCTCTGCTTGACACTAAATGATAAAACATTTTCCAGTGGAAAAAATTGTCTTCCATTCAAACGGTCGCTTGAAAATGGAAAATTTCCACAGTTTGCAATGCCTAACCAAATAAGATATAATACACCACTACTAGATGTAAGTACACTTACATAACTTGAAGAGATACTTGTGTCTCTACGAATTGCATTTGCACAAATCAGACCCTGGGGCTACAAACGACCCCAAATGGGCTTAACATGATCAATTATTAATGTGCCTATCCAACTAGATGTTGTGAAAAAATCCTTGCCACAATTCATTAGTGATACAATGACAATTTTTGTGGCTCTCAAAAGACGCTTTCAATACAAAAATGCATATCATATAGGT
Source organism: Picea engelmannii (assembly GCA_009831015.1). NCBI lineage: Eukaryota > Viridiplantae > Streptophyta > Pinopsida > Pinales > Pinaceae > Picea > Picea engelmannii. The sequence continues at coordinate 888,427 of ML776725.1, forward strand.
AAAGTGCGTGTGCATGTTGTCATGAAAGCATTAAAAGAATTATGTTCTAGGACCCTGTACAAAGCACAAAACATTTGTATAAATGAGAACTGGAACAATGTTCTTGGAGAAGGGGATGACATCTCTGCATAGACTCTCGAAACTTCTAGTGAATTTGATACAAGCGATGAATCAGAGAATGAAACACCTGCTAAGACATTGGTAAATGGATTCACCGATTCACAACACATTCGTGACTTGCAAGACAAGATTGTCGAAATTGCACCTGTTGAGGGGCAACGTCCACTTGGAATATTCAAGGACAAATTTGCTGAGGAAATGAACTTCCCAACATTGTTCTATGGAGATCCATGTCCCAGTGACATTACAAAATGATTCAGTTACCATAAAATAGTTCGATGGGAGTTGCTACATTCAAGTGGTGACTTATCCTATCACATAACAAATTTGTTTTCCAAAACAATGCGCATAATAATAGAGAAAGTGTTGTCTTGCATGTGGGTGCGAATAAGAAAAGGCCAGTTACAAGGAAGAAAGTTGTTGGCCAAGGATGCCAAGTACAAAGTAAACCTAGAAAAAATCCTGAAATCTGATATTGGATACATAGATTTCAAAAACATTCACATCTCTCCTGACTATTTGCAACAAAATAAGAAAACTATTTTTGGAATGATCCGACAATTGGGCCCGCCAACATTTTTCATCACATCTACAAGTGCAGAGCATTGCTGGGATCCATTGGTGGTTGTCGTATCTGACTTGCATAGGAACAGGAAACGTAAAAAACAAACCGATACACTAGAAAATAATGACATTGACTACCTCATAAGAAAATACCCAGTGACATGTACTCACTACTATAGACATAGAATAAGTTCTTTGAGACAATTGATATGCCATGATGAAGCATGTTTTGGAAAAATACCGGACTATTTTTTTGTCACTGAATTCCAGAATAGGAGGAATGAGCATGACCACACATTATTGTGGATAGAGGGTGCACCGGTCTATGGAGATGACAACAATTCACAAATTGAGCAGTTTGTGGACACATACATAATATTCAACACAAATCATTTGGATCCAGAACTTGCTAAAGTTCATAGACATTATCATACAAAAAGTTGTAAAAAACGAAAAAAATCACATTGTAGATACAACTTCCCCGTGTTGCCAATGAGAACAACAAGAATCATAGAGCCACTTAGTTTAGATGATAATGTTGTTGTTGAGAAATCTAAATCCTTGTTCACATTTCTATAACAAGGAGACTTTGATGAGTTGATGAGTTTCAATGACTTCTTGACAGTGTTAAATCTAACAGAGGATGAGTACATCCAAGCCATACAATGTACACTTAAACAACCAACAATTTTACTTAAATGAAAAATTTCCCATATCTGGAGCAACAATTTCTCCAAGGACATGCCAGTTATGTGGAATGCAAATACAGATGCGCAGTACATCCTCAATGCATATGTTGCAACATCGTACTGTACCTCGTATATGACAAAGGTTGACAAATCTATGACAAGTGCAATCAGAAGAATACACAAAGAACATGAAAGAAGTCATATTGATGCTATACAAATGATTCATACACTTGGTAATACATTACTTAATCTTAAACAAATGTCTGCTTAACAAGTAGTCCACATTGCACTTTCCCTGCCCCTCAATTGTAGTTCAAGAAAATGTGTCTTCATAAACACATCTCCACTTGAGAAATGCACATTTGTGCTTAAAACACTGTCTTTGCTAGAACAAGAGCCTGACAATTCAGAGGACGTGCTATGCCACTCTATTATTGATTATTACCTCCAGCGTCCATCTCCTATTAAGCATATATGCTTAACAGAATTCGTATCACATTACAAAAAAAATGGTGCACCCATATCAAAAAGAAAAAACCCCTCTGTGATACGGTCTGTCAAATACAACAAACATACTGACAATGAAAACTATTGTAGAGAAAAACTATTGTTATAGGTTCTGTTCGATGAAAATGAAAACACATTAAAACATAACTTCCCTATGTGGGAAGCTGCATATGTTTCCTCTAAGACTATAATACAAATCAATGAATCTAGACTTACTTACAATGTTAATCCAACATGGGGTGATCTAGAAAGTGCAGTTAATGAACTAGAAAACCCTAACAATATTGATGAGACATTCACAAACCAAAAAACAACCAAAAATACCTACGAGTCCTATGACTTGCAAGCATATTTTCCTCATCCTCGGGTAGGAAGCATTGAAAAATGTATCAATCTTGGTTTTCAAGTCACAAAAAATCCTTTCCTTATTGAAAATAATGAATACCACAGAATCATACATTTGTTGAATTGAGAACAACAAACAATTCTAAAGGACATTGCACTTAAAAAATGCTTGAGCATGCACACTCCTGTGCACTTGTTCCTTACAGGCAGAGCAGGAACATGCAAGACATTCACAACAAAATCACTATTCCAAATTCTTATACGAATCTATGATTCAAACAATTCCTCTGATCCTATGAAACCAAAGGGCATAATAATTGCATAGACAGGAAAAGTTGCATATAATGCAGGTGGAACAACAATCCACTCTGCATTTTTGATGCTTTTTAACAAGTCACAGTTTCTTCCACTCAGCAAGGAAATGTTATATACCTTGTCTAAGCTTTATGATAAATTGCAACTTGTATTTATAGATGAGGTATCTTTGATTAGAAGTCACTTCTTGTATTCCATTGACAACCGACTAAGAAGCATAAAACATGTGCACACGAAATACTTTGGAAACATTGGCATGATATTATGTGGGGATCTTTACCAGGCACAACCCATCTAAGATTCTTTGATATTTGAACAACCTATGGTTAACATGCAAACAATGACGAATGACTTCTGGAGAGACAATATTAAATTCTTTGAATATCACACTACAATGTGCCAGATAGATGAAACATTTATTGCAATTCTGAATAGAATGCAGACAAACATCCAAACAAATGATGACTTAGCATATATCAATTCGTGGTGCTTGCGACCTACACCAACAGACCCAACCTTCCCTTACCTTTTCTACACAAATAGGGATGTTGCAATGCATAACAGGTACATGCTATCGCTCATGCCTGGTGATGATATCGTCATCAATTCAATTGACCTCGAAGAAGAAAACCATGGAAATGTGCCACGTCATGAACATACAACCACTTTACCTTTGCAACTTGTCCTGAAATTAGACATGTTGGTTGAAATATATGCCTGCAACTATGATTCACATGATGGCTTGGTTAATGGTGCAGATGGAATACTCAAAGGCTATACCAAAACACAAAAACTTGATGTCCTCTGGATTAAGTTCCATGAACCGCATATAGGCCACTGACAAAAAAACAAGTTGGCTTATCTATATAATTCAAAAACTGCAAGTGATTGGACACCTATCTTGCGAATATCAAAACCAGTATCAACATCAACAAAGACAGGTCGAGTGAAGATTCGAAAACAGTTTCCAATTAAACTTGCATGTGCACGTACAGTTCATAGATCACAAAGACTAACACTTGGTAGTGTTTCATTTCAGCCTGCTGGAATTCGAATACATGTACTTGTATACACAACGCTGTCCCATGTTAGAAGTATAAACTCCTTGTATTTACTAAGTCCTCTTACAAAATATAACTTCAAAGTGAAACACAAATTTGATATTTAAATGCAACGCCTCAGGACTAACGCAAAGTGGCATCTGCAGTATGATTACCAATCCATACAAACAAACTCATTTGTATCAATTCTCTCACTTAACATGCGTAGCTTACATGCACACATGGATGATATACTCAATGACTATGACACAATGCAATCCGATATTCCATGCTTACAGGAAACATACATGGAATTATGCATGCAAAACAAACAATTTCCAAGTCACAATTGCATATCAAGTTACATTACACATGGGGTGATGATATTGGTTGAAAAAACATGTAACAATTTTGGAGCATACACATTTTGAAGAAAAGAATGTTGAGATGGTGCTTGCAAAAGTATTTTTCCATGGATCAAAAATTGCAATACTAAATCTGTATGCTGCTCCCCATGCAACATTCTCCAACATACTAAATGTTCTTTCCAATGCATTAGACCATTTGCATCTGAACAAAACCATTGTCATTGTAGGAGAATTCAATATTGACATGCTACAAAATAATTCTAGAAAAAAAGAATTGGAAAACTACATGTGCAAATACAGGCTCCGCTTTCTTTTGAACAACACAAGCCATGTACAAAACACACTCATTGACCATGTATGGTCGAATGTGCCCATTTCTCAATACAACATCTTTATCTTAGACACATACTGGTATGATCACAATACAAATGGTATTTCACTTGAATTATGAGATATACATCAAACATATTGCAAAATCATATTTCTATGTTTCAAAGCATATCTATCTAGCTTCTTGTGGAAAACCAAATTATCCAACTTCTTAGTTTTCCCTAATTTGTACACATATTGGTCTGATCACCATACAATTGGTATTGCACTTGAATTATGAAATACACATCAAACATATTGCAAAATTATATTTCTATGCTTCAAAGAATATCTGTCTATCTTGTTTCAAAAAATTGAGATATCCAACTTCTTAGTTTTCCCTGCTTTGTAATTGATTTTGGGAACAATTTTTTTTACAATTTTTTTTTATTTTTTTATATATACACAAACATGGATGAACAAAAATAAATAAATTATACATTCTTCTAACACTATCTGTTACTCTATTCATTTTATTCTATTTTATTTAGTCTATGTACACATTACTTGCTTTTTTCTTTACATGTGAACTTATGTTCATGTCCATTTTGTTTTGTACTTTTTTTCATAGAAACAAATAGGAAAACTGGACACGACAAAGAACTCTTAACCATAAATGTAGAAGAATCCATGCAAAGGTGCATATTTCTACCCGTGTTCCATATCCAATAGTTTTTCGTTTACTCTGTCTATATTTGTTGCATTGGTTTGCAACTCTGTTATTTTTCTCCTTGGATACTCCATATATTCTTGTACATTGACTTGTCTTCATGTCAATTCTATTTTCTGTGCTGCTATCTTGAAATAAATAAATTTGCACTCCATCTTTTTTTCATGTGTTCCTATGTAGCAGTTTTCTTTCATGTCCATTGTATTCTCTGTATTGCTACATTGAAACAATAACACAATAATTGGGCACAAGGATGGAGCCTTATGTGCCACATTTGAAAAAGCTAGAGTGCAATGTTCCGCAACAAATGCAATGTGTATGCCTAAGACTAAGAGGTATGGTTACAAAAAAATCTGATCTGCATACGTTGTCCAAGTTGTCCAATCTAGTTTTAAAAAATTAGTTATTTCATTTGTTTGACAACTGGAGACAAAACTTTAATTTCAAAAATTATTCACTAATGTAATTTATTCTATTTGTACACAAGCATGGAATGAGGAAGTGGTCGGTTGGACTTGTGATAAATTATAGAATTATATAAATTACTATAAATCTTGGTAAAATGTTATAATATTCTATAAATTACTAAACCTCATGTTGCGGTCGGTCGAACTCATGATACATAAGCATGACTATAAATGTGAACCTGTGAGTCTTCCAATCTGCGAGTCTAACAATCTGCGCACTATGTCACATCTATTTTATACTATATTTCTATTTTATTTGCTCTGTACATATTCCTTGCTTTTTTCTTTACATGTCAACTTATGTTCATGCCCATTTTGTTTTGTACTTTTTTTCATAGAAACAAACAAGAAAAACTGGACACGACAAAGAACTCTCAACCAAAAATGTAGAAGAATCTATGCAAAGGTGCATATTTCTATTCGTGTTCCATATCCAATAGTTTTTTGTCTACTCTGTCTATATTTGTTGCACTGGTTTGCAACTTTATTTTTTTTCTCCTTGGATACTCCATATCTTCCTATACATTCACTTGTCTTCATGTCAATTCTATTTTTTGTGTTGCCATCTTGAAATAAATAAATTTGTACTCCATCCTTTTTTTCATGTGTTCCTATGTAGCAGATTTCTTTGATGTCCATTGTATTCTCTGTATTGCTACATTGAAACAAGAACACAGTAATTGGGCACAAGGATGGAGCCTTATGTTCCACATCTGAAAAAGTTGGAGTGCAATGTATCGCAACAAATACAATCTGTATACCTGAGACTAAGAGGTATGGTTACAAAAAAATCTGATCTGCATACGTTTTTCCCATAGTTGATGTGTTTCTATTGCTTGATAATTATCACACTAAGTGTTGTTCTGTGAGGCATATAGTTCTTTCCTCCCTTTATTTTTCCTCTTCTATACTTATCCATTATCCTTTTTCTTCTTCCCCTCTATTATTCATTTCTGATTCTATACCTAGTCCCATGTCTATGCTCGTGGGTTCCCAGGATGACGGAGTGACATATTCCATGTCCATCTATATCTTTACATCACGAGTATGACCGACCGTCGTTCATTTTCATAGTTGGCGAATTTTATGGCCGCGGGTTCCTGCATAGGTGCCATCGAAATCTCATGCCCCGTGTTCGCGGTATACATCTTAAACCCAAAACTTCGGTGATCTACAATTCGAACCCGAACTCAAACTCCCAGACCTCAGTTTACCTATGATGACTTCGTCTGAATGCTTGCATATAAATATGCCAAGTCATATATTTTTTCTATTGCTTGTTGAGATAGATATAAACAACATCTCTTTTATCTTGAACCAGGGTCTGTTGAGCTCCAACTATATTTCATTGCTGAAAATATTTTTCCCATAGTTGATGTGTTTCTATAGCCTGATAATTATCAGAATACGTGTTCTTGTGTCATGAATACAATTCTTTTCTCCCTTTATTTTTCCTATTCTATACTTACCCGTTCTTCCCTTTTCTTCTTTCCCTGTATTATCCGTTTTTGGTTCTATGCTTAGTCACATATTTATGCTCGCGAGTTCTCGGGGTGGTGGATTGAGAAATTCTACATCCATCTATATCTTCACATCACGCATTTGAATAACTGCAGTTCGTTTCCACACTTAGACAATTTTATGGCCACGAGTTCCCCCCAATGCATTATCTAACTCCCATGCCCCATGTTCGGATATACATCTTGCACCCAAAACTATGGTTATCTACAATTCGACCCTGGACTCCTCGAACTCACAAGCCTCACTCTGCCTATGATAACTCTGTCTGAACACCCCGTCTTTCCATACTTAATACCAAGTGTTGTTCTGTGATGCATAAAGTTATTTAATCCCTTTGTTTTTCTCTTCTATACTTGCCTCTTTTCCATTTTCTTCTTCCCCTCTATTATCCCTTTCTGCTTCTATACATAGTCGCATGTCTATGCTCGTGGGTTCCTGGAGTTGTAGACTCATAAATTCTATATCCATCTATATCTTCACATCACGAGTCTGACCGACTACTGTTCATTTCCATACTTGGCCAATTTTATGCCCGTCGGTTCCCAGCTAGGCCCTATGGAACTCTCATGCCCCATAGTCGATGTGTTTCTATCACTTGAAAATTATGAGACAAAGTGTTCTTCTGTCAAGAATAAAGTTCTTCACTCCCTTTATTTTTTTCCTCTTCTATACTTAGTTGCATTTCTATGATAGTGGGTTTCTAGGTGGCAGACTCACAAAATGTATATCCATCTATATCTTGACATCAGGAGTCCGATTGAACGCTTTCATTTCCTTAGCCAATTTTATGGCCGTGGGTTCTTGGGTAGGTGTTATCGAACTCTCATTCCCCATGTTTGGAGTATACATCTTGCATCCAAAACTTGGGTGATCTACAATTCGACCACAGACTCCCAAGTTAAAAAAACTACTAAAGCGTCTTTCACTCCCCTCCATCCCTTCCACCTTCGCCCCTTCCCAATGCACATTAATTATGATTTTACTAGTGACAACTCAACACAAATGTTCGAAAATATTGGCATTAATATGCGGAAATCTCGAGGACATCTCCCATTAAAATGAATTAATGGGACAATATTATGGAATCTGATAAGTTTATTTCTATCAATCTTGAATTCGCAAAAAAATGTTGGTTATTTTAGTTTTTTTAAGGCGTCATCATAGAAAGAATGCAATACTGTGCTAGCCCATTGTCATCTACAAAGGTGTTGACATGATGCCCCTCTCTAGTATTGTGCATATATTCCATGTTCTCATATTTGAGAGTATGCTTGCATATGAAAATTTTGCTCCACCCTTCCAATTTGAACATAGTTTGCATTTGGGCCACAAAGAACACTAATAAAATAAAATAATATGAAAATTGTTTAAGTAAATATAAGCAAATTATCTTCTAACTTGAACCTGATTTTGTCAAGATCCAGGTTTATTACATAGATGGCAATGTTTTCCTTGCTTTTCCATACTTTCTCGATTTCCCTGCCGTCTTCGCACACTTTCCCAATGAAAATTGATTATGCTTTTATTATCTTTGAAAATATTGGCATTAAAAGGCGAAAAGGTCGAGGACATCTCCCATTAAAACACATTGAACCAAGATTTACTGAAGATTATATTATGATGTTGCAACATCCATTTTAAATACAATGAGAAGGAAATGAATGTTCTCAACACCTTATGGCTGCAACTCGACAACATTTCTGTGGAGATACCTTGAATATTTTTGGGCACGAGGACATGAGTTTTCATTGGTCCATAGCTTATGATTATTACTCATCCACTTCTGCCTAGAAGAAAGTTATCTCGACATCTGAAATTGCAACGACAGATTGTGTCCTTGATTTTTTTTACTTTAAGTACTTGGTCACGTGTGGTGCCAAGAACTATATTCCGAACCAACGGATTATCCGGATGGGAAACCATTCCCAATACTCCCTATCGCCTCAAGTATTTCGAAATATGTTAACACTTCCCAGCCCAATGCCTACTTTCAAGGGTGAGAGTTGCAGATAGTTCTTAAAGAAGCATGGTAATGAATTGGACCTCTTGCTGAAGTTCTTACAGGACCCAACGCCCGTTCCCCAGGACATGGCCATATTACAGGTTAATGCATTTAAAAACCTTTTTCGACAAATTGCATGGATTTTCACGAGGATAATGAGACAAGAAAGTGCATCCGACATCTCTCAGATGATTCTGTATATTTTATATTTTACGGTCAAGGAACAAGCCATCTTCCATTGTGACAAGTTGATTTCCTTTAAAATATCTTCCCAGTTATTGCAATACAGAAGGAAAAATAAATTCTTTAGGTCATCTTATTTAATTTTCGCCATGGCGAATTGCTATCCATTTCCTGGACTATCTATGTATAAGAAGTTGAAATCTGAATTTGACCCAGTAACATTCTCATCCCAGATATTATGGATACACGACGCTTGCCAACATTTTTATAAAGTCTTTAATGATTTTGTTTCAGTTTTTAAAGCATTGATATTTGGAAAGTATTTTCCCTGGTTGTCTGGCTAGCTGGCAATATTCCTGGATAGGAAGGGAACACTAGAAGAAATGGAGATCTATAATATATAAGGATTTTTGGGTCTAAACAAAATCCTTGATTCCTTCCATTTCACATATCTGGTACAATGTTTTTTACTGGAATAGAAAGGGAGTACATCTACTGGTTGCATTTTTTCCATGAAAAAAATAGGGTCAATTCATCTCTCTGCCTTGGAAAGTCGGGGATTTCATGGTCAGGAACCACTTCAACAGTTCTTTCACTGACACTATCCTGAATGAACTCAGTGCTAGTACCAATGATTTGCACAAGCAGAACCGAAAAGGCCCGGGTGAAAAAATTGCCCAATCCAAGACCGCCACACCCAAGACCACAACATCTCGTAGCAGTACTCCAATGACCTACCCAAGTAAAAAATTCACACACAGTTCTTCAGGTGGAGGAGGAGATAAGAACACTTCCTTCGACAAAATTGAAAGTTGTCACAAACTTCCCGCGAGCAAAAAACGGAAAACAATAGTCCAAGAACATGAGGGATCGAGGGGAGAAATTGATATCCACGATCTCTCCCTCAAAGATATGGAACTAGAAATTGACATTGAAAAAATGTTCCCTGACGACAATCACCTAGAAAGCACTGCTCTACACAATCCTGGGATGGAAATAATTGGCATAGATACATTGGACGAAGAAGAGTCTTTTTCATTTCAGAGCGTTGTTTTTGACAACGAATCCAAAAAATTGATTATTGAAAAGACAGATGTAAAGAATAAGAAAGGGAAATATCGTTAAGAGATCAACCTACGCAACATGCACAGATATCCCAGATACGACGAGCAACTATAGATTCTCTAGACAACTCTATTAGCGGCCTTGAAACGGAAAACATCATGTTAAAGGAGCGAATCAAAGAATTGGAGGCAACTCTAATGCCTCTTCCACTGTTTTCTACTCCTTTGGCAATGGTCGGGCCAACCGCACCCATGACAACGTTAAAAGGATCAACAAGCCTTCTCACATCGGCCCGAGACTATGTGGAAAAGAATATAAACAAAAGAATGGAATTAATAACAAAAGCTTGGGATATGTCAAAGAATATGGTCTCTTTTGGAACAAGAGTGCGTTCTTTTCATGAGTATCTGCAAGCAGATCTCAAGAATGAGCAAGGTTTCTACCTCGATGCAGTTTTACCATTTGGTGTTAAATTTACCGATATGACAGAATTCAGAAGAAGACAAGAGGATCTCCCTTCCCTGGATCAAATAGATTAGCTAAACGCATGCTAGAAAGAAAAGGTAAAGAACTTGAATGGTATCGTTCAAGAATGTAGCCAGACCATATCTAGAAGAGATAAAATATTCAAGAAGCTAACTAAGATAGATATATCTCCATCACCAATGAAGTCCAGGACCTGACATTGATATTCAACTCGTTGTTTTTGACCAAGAAATCATTTGATGATCAAGTTCATATCTATAAAAGACTGTCATTTGAAAATTTCTATGGCATTCTTGAATATGGTGAAGATGACGTGAAAACCTGGCTACTCAGTTATGCGATTAAAAACCAAGATATTCAAGAAGCACTGAACAACTTGTCTATTTATCTAAGGGACTTGGAAAGTGAATTCTTCAATATAAAAATCCGGCATGAAATCAACGTAGCGCCCATGAGGAGCTACATCAAAGAATGGTTCAAAAAGGCTGTCGACCAGATTACCAATGAAGGTCAAAGCTGAGGAAAGCCATAAAAGGACATCAGTGAGCAAATGACAAGGCATAGGACACCATCATACTAAGTTTATACTGATTACATTCTTTTGTCTTCATCCATTTACTCTAACAAAGCTTTAACCGAGGTTTGACAATTTTCTCTTTCTTCTTGCCAGGTTTTGATGTTTTCCATAACCGACTTTCTTCTTTCTACACACTTCATTCTTGTACATATTTTCTTTGTAGTCCGCGACAATCCCAATCCCATTCATTCTGGAAAACACATTTTTATTTGACAGAATATGTACTGAACTATATATTTTTTTACAAATTCAAAGACAACTTTTTTTGGGAAATATTCTCAAATGTATTTTGTGACCCAGTTTATCTAAATATAAATATTTGAGGTTGTTCTATGATGATATTCAATGTTTGGTGTTGTTATTTGAAATTTGTATTTCTTCTTAAAATTAACTCATTTCCCTGTACATTTTCCTATTCTATATTGTGCATATATTGCAACTTCCTATATTTCAGAATATTGTTCGATATACAAAATGTAAAGTCATATATTTTTTTCTCTATTGCTTGTGGGTTTGAGAAAAAATTGTGAGCCCATAACACCATTCAAATTAGAACATGGTTTACATTTTGACCACAAATAATCTATTAAGATACATTAATATGAATGCATTTTAAATAAACATAAACAAAATCCCTATAAACTTGAACCTGACTTTCTCAAGCTCCTAGATTGCTCGCAGGTTGACCAGTTAGTAGAATTCCATATCCTCATTTCCATCTATATCTTCACATCAGGAGCTCGACCGACCACTGTCCCTTTCAACACTTAGCCAATTATCTCATCGCGACGTCCCAACTTAGCGCTATCAAATTCTTATCCCATGTGTTCTTTGATATACATCTTGCACCCGACACTTTCGTCATATACATTTTGCACCCAACAATTCCATGATACACATTTTGCAGACAACAGTTTCTCCATTTGCAATTCGACCCCAGACCATTGGAACTCACAAGTTTCACTATACCCGGGTTCACAACTTTCGAAACATTTATCGCTCTCTTCAATCCTTGCCACATTCCTGCCATCCTCAATGCATATTCATTCTGCTTTTACTAGTGACAACTTAGTGCACAGGTTCGATTATTGGCATTAACAAACAAAAAACATTTTCAACAATGATTTATGGGAGCCCAACCGACCCCCGGGTTGGCTATTATAAATATTGCACCCAAAACTTGCGTCATCAACAGTTCTACCATATACATCTTGCACCCAAAACTTCAGTTGTCTACATTTCATCCACAAATTTGAACATGGTTTACATTTGGACCACATATAATCTATTAAGATACATTAATATGAATACATTTTAAATAAATATAGACAAAATATCTTTAAAATTGAACCTCACTTTCTCCAACTCCTGGATTGGTCGCGGGTTCTCGGGTTAGCTCATCTCCATCTATATCATCACATCATCAACCCAACCGACCACCGTCCCTTTCAAAACTTAGCCACTTATCTCACCGTCGGGTCCCGAATTAACACTATCAAATTCTTATGCCCCATGTTCCATGATATACATCTTGCACACAACACTTCCATGATATACATCTTGCACACAACACTTCCCTGATATACTTCTTGCACACAATACTTCTGTGATATACATTTTACACTCAACACTTCCGTTATTTACAATTCGACCCCAGACTCCTGGAATTCACTCTTCACAAAAGTTTCAAACCATTTATCACTCTCTTCAATCCCCTCAACATTCCCACCCTTCCCAATGCACATTCATTATTATTTTAATAGTGACAAGTCAACACACAGGTTCACTATTCAACCGTGATTTACGATAGTTCAACCAACCATCGTTTCTTTTCATACCTAGCCAATTCTATGGTCGTTGGTCGGTCCACAAAAATTTCAACCATTTATCGCTTTGTTCAACTCCCACCACATTCCCGTCCTTCCCAATGCAAATTCATTTATTGGCATTTATAATAAAAAAACACATTCAACAACAATTTACGGAAGTCCGACCGACCCTAGGGTTGGCGCTATTATAAATCTTGCACCCAAAACTTTCGTCATCTACAAGTCCGCTATATACATCTTGCACCCAAAACTTCTGTGGTCTACAATTCCTCCACATATTGGAACATGGTTTACAATGTTAATATAAATACAATTTAAATAAATATATTAAAACTTGAACCTGATTTTTTTCAAACTCGTGGAGTGGTCCTATATCGTCACATCATGAGCCCGACCGACCACAGTTCCTTTCAACACTTAGCCAATTATCTCTACGCGGGATCACGACTTAGCGCTATCGAATTTTTATGCCCCTTGTTCCATGATATACATGTTGGTTTTCTTATTGGCATTTATAATAAAAAAACACATTCAACAGACCGACCCCCGGGTTGGCGCTATTATAAATCTTGCACCCAAAACTTTCGTCATCTACAGGTCTGCGATATACATCTTGCACCCAAAACTTTCGTGGTCTACAATTCATCCACATATTGGAACATGATTTACATTTGGACCAAAAATAATCTATTAATATACATTAATATAAATACAATTTAAATAAATATATTTAAACTTGAACTTGATTTTTTTCGAACTCATGGATTGGTCCTATATCGTCACATCATGAGCCTGATTGACCACAGTTCCTTTCAACACTTAGCCAATTATCTCTCAGCGGTGTCACGACTTGGCACTATCGAATTTTTATGCCCTATGTTCCGTGATATACATGTTGGTTCGCTTATTGGAATTTATAAGCAAAAAACACATTCAACAATGATTTATAGGAGTCCGACCGACCCCCAAGTTGGCACTATTATAAATCTTGCACCCAAAACTTTCGTCATCTACAAGTCCGCGATATACATCTTGCACCCAAAACTTCTGTAGTCTACAATTCGTCGTGAATTTGTGCTATCGAATTCTTATGCC
>ML776725.1:955450-989662 GCA_009831015.1 Picea engelmannii
TACCCCACTTAAATGTTCAAGTCCAAGATGATTCAAAATGAAAATGTCTCCTTGGTATATATAGGAGACTAGGAGGTTTAATGGCCTAAAGCCGACATAAATAAAATAACATTACTAATCTAAATTACAATTAATGGCATAAATCCGACATAAATAAAATAACATTACTAATCTAGTATTCCCCAATTAAGTGGTAATGAGCCAATATTAGGGCTTAACATAATTTTCCTTGTTATCGATTGTTTCTCTTTGTTAAGTTGTTTTCTAATTCTATATTATATTATTTTATGATTAACATAAATGGTTTTTTAATTGTTTGAACCCTAACGATAGATTGTAATTGGTACAAATCTTACCATGTATAAGATCATTCTAAACATTGCATTTTTCAGAGGCAAGGAGGTCCACATTCTTGTTTATTATAACATCAATGTCGAAGAGGAACTCAAATTTGTTTGCAATTGCTTGAGAAATAGGATCAATATAACCCCATGTTGGTTTCATTTGAGAAACAAACCTATATTCAATGGCACCTATTAGTTTAGTTTGAGACAAGTATGTTTCATACCATGTTTGGCATTTTCCTTTCAAACTATCTTTGGTTTTTAGATAGGGAATGTATACCATAATTTTTCCCTACAAAAATTCTCTAAGTCATTATTCTTATTGTATCATATGTATCGTATCATGTGGGTCTATTTTTTTTTTTTTTCACATTTACATTTGACTTTGAGTACCATGCCACATATTCTTCCAAATAAACATGTTAAAATTTGCTAGAACTTGCAATGTACTCGTTGACCATTTGATGACATAACATGTATTCAAAATCATCAGGTTCTTGTTGCAATAAAATGAGGTTCTTTAGAATAAATGTTCTATTGTAAAATGGAATTGTGTTGATGAATATTGTTTAATTTGAGCTAAAATGAGAATGCAACAAGAGGACAATGTGGGTTTCTTGTCGACTAGTAGAAATTCATTGCAATTTAAGAAGCACGTTTTAAAGTTTTCAAATCATCGTGAATTATCCTAAAAACACTTGTCAAACTACAATCCATCTTTGTGATATATCAATTGCAATATTTTGTTGAGCATGGACATCTAGTATGAATTGGACATTTGTATTGGTATGCCACAATTGTGGTTCTTTCTTCATAAATGAATTTATCCATATGTAATATGGATGTCTCCTCAACAATATAAAAAGGACTACAAGAGAAGAGCACAACCAAAAAATATTGTTCTTCAGTTAGTTTCTTATCGGACAAGAACATATTGAAAGATATTTTTCTAGGATATCTCTTATGTTGTAAAAGAGAAAACATATCTCTTGCTTCTTCCTTGCTAATGTCATCACCATTCTTTAGTGGTTGTAGTCTCATACATGGTATTTTTTACTAGTGAGTTTTTTCCAATTGGTTATTTTTTGCCTTTTTTTTCAAAAAATATTTTCGTCAATTGGCCATTTTCACTTTAAAAATTCACCTATTTTTAACATAAAATATACTTAGATTGGTAATATTTGCCAAAATTTACAACTTTTAATAGCAAATTGTATGTTTTTAATGCAATGTTTTCCTATATATCTATATGTATGATTTTTTCAAACTAAAACAGTCACCTAGAATATTATAATTAGGTATAATATTTGAATAATTAAAAAGTACCTCAGTATCATAGTTGTATTCATCCATGTTAATGGAAAATTAATTGGGTTTCAATATTTCTTACAAGTTTTTGTGTGATGGCGAGTTTTAATTTTCATGAGTTCCTCATTGAGTGATCTTAAAAATCTCTCTCTCTCTCATGAAAAAGGACTAATCTATATATTTGAAATGCATCGATTTATGATTTATGTAACAAACATGAAAAAGGACTAATCTAGATTTGAAATGCATCGATTTATGATTTATGTCCAAGCTTTCAATGATGAGGTTGGAGCTTTCAACAAATTGCACAACCTCATCATTGAAATCTTGGAGATAAATCAATTCATTTCAAATCTAGATTAGTCCTTTTTCATGTTTATCACCTCTACTTTCGAATTTAGTAATAAATAAGTAAACTACCACCTCTTTGAATAATTTATTATTCCATAAAAGAAAGGTTTTCAAAGCTCCAAACTTCTGTTTGTAGTAGAGACTACGAGTGACATGATGCTTACTAATCATTGAATCTATGTTTTCTTCAATAATGTCATCTTCAAGTCCATCTATATATTTGTACTTAAGTTCTTGCAATGCATGACACAATGGGTCCCAAAGATGTTCAAGGCTTGTGAAGGTCACAAAGAATGTAGGAAGGCCAAGTCATCGTATTATTTCTATGACATATTTTCTCTTGTTTTCAAGGTAGTTAGGAGAAGTACATATGCTTTTGAGAGAGAAATATCTAATTGAGGATTTGGACACTTCACATTTTTTTGCAACCAAATTCCTTCATTTCATCTCATCTTTGTGCATGAAAACTCATGCACAACCTAAGACTTAGTGCATAATGATTCAAATCACTTTGTAAAAAATATTTGTAATATGTGTTGTGAAAATATTCCCTATGAAAAAAGTTCTCATTCTACTATTTTATAATAGGAGAAATATCATAAATGGTCATGAAGATGAGTATATCCATAAAATAGTGTCAGAAATTTCATCTCCTTATAAAAAAATTCCCAATGGATTGAATTATTTGAAGGATGCAATTTGTATGGTTCTATTGTCTAAATCACATATTAGATGAGTTTCCCCATAACTACAAACTATTATTTCAAATATGAGCTTGAGATCTTCATTGTCATCATAAGGGTTAAGTTGTTCTATACTACTTGAGTTGTTAGCATCATCCTTGATGTTTTAATTGAGAATTTCTTCCCAGTCATTATTAATAGAAACACCCTTGTCTTTGTAGTGAGGATTCAATCCATTAAGAACATTCATGACATTCATTGCTCTTATGTTTCTAGACAAATATGCATTTTTGTATTCCAATTCTGTTTTCAACATTATTTGAACTATCATTGAATCATATAGACATCTAGGAAATGCTCTCCTCACTTGATATGGATCAAAAAGAAAATTTATGATGGTACTAGTGAGACCAAATTGGGCCTTTTTATAGCTAAGTTTTCTTATTTGCGTAAAATCCATTCTAAGGGAAATTATCCTTTCCTATAGATATGTTAAGTTCCTCATAGTTTATAGTTTCTTGTTAAAATCAATATGCAAAGGTGATGCAAGAACATGCAATTTTTCATTTGAGATGGTATTGTTTCATTGTTTTCATATTTTTTACCCAAGTGATATCACTTTTGACTTTTCCTCAATCGATAGTGTATCAAATAGAGATATGATATCGATGTCAATGTCAACTATATATGTCTATAAGTCCATGTGTCTTGGATAGTTTATAAATATGTCTATTTACCTCTCTTTCCTTCACTAATTCCTCTCTTCTTTGGCATTGCAAAGACTCATGTTTCCATATTTCTTACTTAAAATGGTGCAATATGATTGATGATTTCTTTGCAATTGTATTATTTCTCTTTTTGGACATGTATCCAAGGTCTCTTCAAAGTGGTGCAAGTGCTCTAGGTTAGTTTCTTTTACTGACTTTGTTTCTTTTTATGCAAGTTTTTTTAATAGAGTTGCTTGTCTCTCTACTTTCTTTTCTATGTAGAATCTTAAATCAATTATGTTTCTACATTGCCAACCCAAACTTTAATGATGGTCCCATGGGCAATCTTTTGTGTTTCTTTTTTTTAGTTTCAGTAGAAGGATTTTTTTGTAATTGCAATCACTCTTATTGCTATATTTACAAATGAATTGGAGAAAGGGTTCAAAATGTGCATGGTGAGGAGTTAACAAATATTGCATGTGGTAAAGAATCTTTGAATAATGAGGAGTTGGATATATTATTAAGCTAACATAATGAAACATATTCACACAACCATTGAATTACAAATTAACATCCTTCTATGCTACATTCTTTGTACAGGGTTCATAACATATTCTTTCTAATTTGAAATAAATCGCTTGTGTCTAACTAAACTTCCAGACATGTATTTCTCCAGATATCTAGTCACCTTGATTTCATGTGCAAGGAATATATTACATAATGTTTGTGCTATACATTTTATTAAGGAAGACATGTCAAAGCACCATACTTTTGGACATGTATTTCTCCAGATATCTAGTCACCTTGATTTCATGTGCAAGGAATATATTACATAATGTTTGTGTTGTACATTTTATTAAGGAAGACATGTCAAAGCACCATGTTAACTTGGAACAAACTCAAAAATCAACTCATGGAAATAAAAATAAATAAAAAAACCTGTAGACACTATGACTAATTGTTGTTTGGTGAGTTCATATTCAATGGATATCCTATCTAGCTAAACATCTGAAGGATGGAGAGGAGTGTTTTAGGGACAAAATGTTGTCTAGTAATTTGATTCATATGACAAGAGTGGTTCATAATGACCAGATGACAAGTTTTTATCATGGATTCAACAATATGTTACTGTCATATCCATATTTCTTTCTATTGAAATGGAGGTATCACATATTTTTAGTGAATGACCAAACATAAATGTAAATGGACAACCATTTAATGCAGAAAAAATCTCCCCACAAACCAATTTTAGTGTGTTGAGATTGGGTTGATGCTAAGAAAAACATTCTTTGTAGACATGTTTCAACTTCATGGCCCTGTGTAAATCCTCTAAGAAACCACTGCTCAATTTATTTTCATTAACAAGAGAGCATTAGGGTTTTGATGTTGCAAATGAGCCTAAACATGGTTTACTAATCCTTGGTGTGTATCCACTAATTTGTACTAAAAATGCAACAAAATTGCAATTGCATCAAATAGAAAATATGTGTGTTCATAATAGAAGTTTCATAGCCATAAAAAATGAAACCTAGAGAGAATGAGATCAATCTCTTCTAACTCTGAGTCTCTTATTGTAAAGGCATTTGATGGAGCTAGTTAAATCACTTTTCTCAACTTCTCCACCTCTTATTTCCAAGTGACCATGTTTCAAGATGGGGGGTGTAGAAGTCAAGAGATTTATCACATGGGTGGGAAATGTCCACGAAAGAAAGAATGGTTGGAAATATTTGAAATGAACATAAAATTTGGTAATTCCACCTTTGACAAGGAGCACAAGGGAAAGAGGAAATAAAAAAAGGGTTAGGGATTTACAAATAGGGAAAAAGGATGTGCAATGAAGAACACATATTAAATTTCCTTTACTCATATAAAAGAAAAATGACACAAAGGATCTTACTAGAATTGATGAAAGTATATGTTATGATAATTAGTTACATATGCACATTATTGCAATTTCTATTATCGTGATGCACTTCAATGTTATTGAAAGGACTCAAGATTATCTAGGGCATTCAATTATGACATCGTGTGTTCTTGGTGTCATGAATCACTTCAATGGTATTTTCCCAATAAATATTTTTGTATAATGGTAAACACTTTTTGCAAGGTGTTTTGAAATTTGATAGGAGCACAAATTTTAAAATTTTAAACAAAGAACTATTAATATTTAAAAATCAATTTACCACTAGGGGACTAGAGAAATAAGAAAAGTATTTGGAAGTTACTATTAGTATTTAAAAATCAATTTACCACTAGGGGACTAGAGAAATAAGAAAAGTATTTGGAAGTTCTAAATATTGGGGTAATTTTATAATTCCATGAATGCACGTGTTTTGAATTTTTTTTACATGTTAGGATACTGCAAATTGTGGAATGCATATTTTCATAACTTGAGTGTAGTTTCTTTCTCTAGAATATTAGAGTGTGCAAATTTTTTTGTTATTTTGTTTCTTAGAAATAAATCTTATTTTCTATTCTTGTTTTTGCATTTGACATTTCAAAAAGATTTAAGTCGTTCACCAAGAAGATAATTTTAAAGGAAAAAAAAAATTAAAGAGGATATCAAACCAAGTTGGTAGGAATCCCAATTTTCATAGGTTGCCTCATCATCCACTCCATGTTGCATGTCAATCCAAGACAATATCACCAAGAATGCATTTTAAAGTGTTTATGTTGTACTTTAAAAAATAGACTTAATGGGCAATGATTATTTAAAGGAAATCAAGTTGAAAAAAGAACTTAGTCGATTACAATGCTAAGATATCATAATGTTTTATTTTCTATACTTCGATACTGAATCAATCTAAATGAAAAGTAAATGGATCTAAAACAACGAATGGAAGATGAAGCTACAAAAATGAAAGGAATTAAGAATTATACAATTACATATAAGGAATAGGTAAGTGCATAATTCCCAAGCATGTTTACATGAGGGGATTTCTATTTGGATGTATAAGACATCAATTGAATATTGAAAACTAGCATCCATGACACATTTCAACATACTAGATATTCTTCAACAAAGAAAAAAAAGAAAAAATAGATTACAAAATAATGCTATATGCAAACTAGATATTATGGGAGCACTCTAATAAGGCTCTATTTTGTATTATCTATTGAGATACACTATTTCTATTTCAACAATGCAAAAGCACCACAAAAAAGACACAAAGTATTTGGCCTAAATAAAGCTAGCACCAATTCAAGGAAAAACACATATATCAACCAAGGTTAATTTCTAGTCCTAAGGAATTATGTCATCTAGAGAATCAACAAAGCTATTGAAAATGAGACCAAGGGATCCACATAAGATTAATCATTGTCAATTGAATATTAAAAACTGGCATCCATTACATATTTCAACAAACTAGATAATCTTCAACAAATAAACAAAGCAAAATAGATTACAAAATAATGCTATATGAAAACTAGATATTATGGGAACACTCTAATAAGGCTTTATTTCGTATTATCTATTGAGATACATTATTTCTATTTCAACAATACAAAAACACCAGAAAAAAGACACACAGTATTTGGCCTAAATGAAGCGAGCACCAGTTCAAGGAAAAAGCACATATAACAACCAAAGTTAATTTCTAGTCCTAAGGCATTATGTCATCTAGAGAAGTAACAAAGCTATAAAAAATGAAACCAAGGCTCCACATAGGATTAATCATTGTCTCAATTTCATGCAAACCCTCCACTATGTATACAAATATCTAACAATTATATGTAGTTTACATGAGTTAATTTATTGATGTTTGTAGTCTTTTCTCTAGGAAGATTGGATGAAACTAAAAGTCAATGTAGTAATCAAAGGAAGCCTCAGCATGGCATGTGCAAGATGACATGAGTTATTTTAGGTAGATATATAGCTATTTATTTAAATCCCAATGGGATGGACACAAATAATTGGACATAATTGCACAACTTAAAATCAATCTAATATCAACACTTAAATTTCCATAAGTTAAAATAGATTTTAAGATGAATACCTCTTTATATAAGAAAAAGAAGGACTCATTTCACAATATAGAAAGCTAGATTAAATAAAATATTCCAATAACTTAGGAAAAGGTATATTTATTTGTAGACCAAATAATGAAGGAGCAATACTTATGCTAATATAAAACATGAACTTTACAATTACAAGTTTTGACCTATTATTTGCAACCCTTTTACCTTATAGACAAGAAGACTAACAAATATAGGAAACAAAATGAAGTATTCAACATAGCCACTTTACTAAGAGGAACATTTAGGATGTAGACAAAACACATAGGAAAGTTAGGAGGTAGTTAATTTATCCTAACATGCGTATAGATTTTCATTGACTCCATGATATCATGGTTCCATTTGTATAATCCATTAAAGCTCATAGATTGCACACAATTTTGATAAAGAGTTATAGATGTAGCTACATGAATAGGTAATCAAAATTTTAACAACCTTTCAATGTTGTTAAGCAACGTGAGAGTCAAGGAAAAGACACCTTGGATGCTAGTTTTTTTCACGATGAGAGAAAATAGCATGCCTCACAACGGTATCGTGAACAAAACTCCAAGACTACATATAGGGCCACACAATAGGACAATAAGGGACATGCATACCTTATATCCTTCCTTAGGCACAAGGATACAATTGTAGACAATATGTAATAAGGGGCACATTTCCAAATATAAAATCTCTTTAAGGAGCATATTTGCAAACATAAAATCTCTTTAAAGAGAAAATTTTCAACAAACAATGCATCAAAGAGCCAAAAGCACCAATGGYGCTAGAACACAACCACCAAGAACTTCAAATCATAGTGAATGTGAACACCCACCAACCCCACTCTGCCTACGTGGCCACCTCCAAGCCACTCACATAAAAMTCCAAGCAAATAGTTCAAAATGAAAAGGGAACATGCGCACAACARTGAATTGGMACGYGTAAACTCTATCCCAATACAAAGAGCCCAACWCCCAAACATTGACATTGTCTCAGCCAAYGCTATCCCAAGMATCTCTTCAAAACATRGTTGCAAATGCAGTAAGCCCAAGGTACCAAYGAAAAAAGATAACACAACCATTAATGCCCAGAGATGATCTCCACTAAAGGCAAACAAAACATAGAATAAATTCTAACACAAACAACCTAGAGCCAATAACAATGATCTGGAACAAAAAAACACATCAAATGCAATCCATTGCCAACCCCACTCTACACAAGTGGCCAATATCTATGCTCCACAACCACCATAGTAAATAACATTCAATCTAGTAGGAAACAACATTTAGTTATGCAACGTTAAACTCTAACTCAATATAAAGAGTAGAAGACTCTAAGCATTAGCAAGGTCTCGACCCATGCTCACCAACACCCTCCCATGCAGTGCTTCAAGACACAATGACAATTGCAACAAGCCAAATGTGCCAAGAGTAATACAACCATTAATGCCCAAAGCTCTCCACAAAGACAAAACAAAACAAAACATAACCCCTAACACATACAACTTAGAGCGAAAACAACCACTAAAAAAGCTCCACAACCATGGTTATATAAAACATTTGAGATAAGTAAAAAACATACTATGACTCAAAATTTACATAGTTTTTTTCCAACTTCCTTCATCACAAAGTAAGCATATATTTAATCCTATAACCAATCCCTACCCAATCACAAAGCAAGAAAATCCTAAATAATTGAATACAAAGATTATTTAAACTTACAAACTAAAAAAAATTATGATTGAACTCTAAGAGTTTTTTTTATGTTCGCTTACCAAAAAGAGCTCCATTACCAAGCCAAAGCTCCATTACCAAGGACAAGGACTAACAAACATAACTTACACCAAAATTGAAGAAAAAGTTAAAAAGCGAACAAGTTTTTTTCACAATGAGAGAAAATAGAATGCCTCACAACGGTATCATGAACAACACTCCAAGACTACATATAGGGCCATACAACAGGACAATAAGGGACATGCAGACCTTATATCCTTCCTTAGGCACAAGGATGCAATTGTAGACAATATGTAATAAGGGGCACATTTCCAAATATAAAATCTCTTTAAGAAGCATATTGGCAAACATTAAATCTCTTTAAAGATAAAATTTTCAACAAACAATGCATCAAAGAGCCAAAAGCACCAATGGCGCTAGAACACAACCACCAAGAACTTCAAATCATAGTGAATGTGAACACCCACCAACCCCACTCTGCCTACGTGGCACCTCCAAGCCACTCACATAAAACTCCAAGCAAATAGTTCAAAATGAAAAGGGAACATGCACACAACAGTGAATTGGCACGCGTAAACTCTATCCCAATACAAAGAGCCCAACTCCCAAACATTGACATTGTCTAAGCCAATGCTATCCCAAGAATCTCTTCAAAACATAGTTGCAAATGCAGTAAGCCCAAGGTACCAATGAAAAAAGATAACACAACCATTAATGCCCAGAGATGATCTCCACTAAAGACAAACAAAACATAGAATAAATTCTAACACAAACAACCTAGAGCCAATAACAATGATCTGGAACAAAAAGACACATAAAATGCAATCCATTGCCAACCCCACTCTACACAAGTGGCCAATATCTATGCTCCACAACCACCATAGTAAATAACATTCAATCTAGTAAGAAACAACATTTAGTTCTGCAACGTTAAACTCTAACTCAATATAAAGAGTAGAAGACTCTAAGCATTAGCAAGGTCTCGACCCACGCTCACCAACACCCTCCCATGCAGTGCTTCAAGACACAATGACAATTGCAACAAGCCAAATGTGCCAAGAGTAATACAACCATTAATTCCCAAAGCTCTCCACAAAGGCAAAACAAAACAAAACATAACCCCTAACACATACAACTTAGAGCGAAAACAACCACTAAAAAAGCTCCACAACCATGATTATATAAAACATTTGAGATAAGTAAAAAAACATACTATGAATCAAAATTTACATAGTTTTTTTCCAATTCTCTTCATCACAAAGTAAGCATATATTTAATCCTATCACCAATCCCTACCCAATCACAAAGCAAGAAAATCCTAAATAATTGAATACAAAGATTATTTAAACTTACAAACTAAAAAAAATTTATGATTGAACTCTAACAGTTTTTTTATGTTCGCTTACCAAAAAACTAATCCTACCATGCCAAAGCTCCATTACCAAGGACAAGGACTAACAAACATAACTTACACCAAAATTGAAGAAAAAGTTAAAAAGCGAACAATTTCAAATTCCTAGAAATATTTGTGGCATTCCTCGATATATTTGCATACGAATTAATCACGAATATATCATGGATTAATCACGAATATATCATGGATCTCCAATTTGACTTTTAAAATGGAAATAATGCCTTTCATCGTTAATAACGTTTATTTTTAAAAGTTACCTATATTTTAACTAAACTTGCAAAACATTGAGAACATTTAACGGTCAAATTTCAACTCTTGAAACATTGAGAAAATTTAACGGTCAAATTTCAACTCTTGAAACATTGAGAAAATTTAACGGTCAAATTTCAACTCTTGAAACATTGAAAACAATTTCAATTGCAAAACAAGTCCATTTAACGTCAAATTTCTAAGTCTTGAAAGAGAAGAACAATTTACTCACAATTTCAATTGCAAAACAAGTCCATCTAACGGTCAAATTTCAAGTCTTGGAAGAGAAGAACAATTTACTCACAATTTCAATAGCAAAACAAGTCCATTTAACGGTCAAATTTCCAAGTCTTGAAAGAGCTGCTTGAAACATTAAGAACAAGAATGCGCATGCGCATCATCAAGATAACAGTAAACACATAACTTTAATTCTTATTACAATACAATACCAGCTTTTAACATCGTACAGCCAATCTCCACAAAATATATATATATAGAGGAAATGACATTGCTCATGCATTTCCTTAAGTCTGCGAAATTTACTACTGTCGGGACGACCTCAAATCGGACTCCCTGTTAACTCATGTCATATATAGGTAAAGTAAAATTGTGTTTGAGAGAGTGCGTGCCATGAGCTTCATTAAATTGTAAACAGAAGAAGAATTCATATATTGTTTTCCTCTGATAAATAAATAAAAATGATCGAGCATCGCTGAACGACGATCAGTGAAGTGATTAATCAGTTTTGAATGACTTTGAAGGGCGGCTTTACGAGAGTAGGGGAAGAATCATATGAATCATAGTCTCTAAGAACCCCAACATCCGTTTTCGTATGGCTATTTTGCACGTCCATGGATTTCGTGAATCCTTTGCCTTTCCTGTTAATCTGAGATGCAGGGCTCTCGTGCGGTGAATTTTTCTTGCTAGTGCCTGTTTTCTCTTGGTATTGGTCTTTTCTAGTCGCAGAAGCAGCCGAGTTAGAGGTAGGGGCAATCGTGTCGTTACCTGCCTCCTGATCTGTGGGCAACACCCCTGCATGCTTAGAACAGTCACCTGCAGTTCAAACAAACAACGTGGAAATCAAGTCAAAGATAAAGTTATCAATCCTAAACAGTCAATAATAATAAAAATAATAGTCTAATTTAAGTTACAGCCTAGCGATATTCTAAATTGGCATATGAGAACTGAGAACTCTGTTGTTTGTTGGAAAGGGATCATTCCACTCACTCAGAGATTTTACTGCTACAGTGAATAATAATAAAAATAATAGTCTAAGCCATACTCTAAATTGATGAGACCTGAGAACTCTGTTGGTAGGAACGGGATCATTCCACTCAGAGATTTGACTGCTGCTTAGTTTACTCAAACTTGCATATCTTATCTCTCAACTTCTAAGAAAAAACATATATTCTTAAGGCCCACTCAATATGTACATATCATAATCAGTGTAAATAACTTAACCAATGTGAATAACTGAGAAGATAATATCATAATCAGTGTAAATAACTTAACCAATGTGAATAACTGAGAAGATAATTATCAATATACCTGTGTTGTCATCATATCCACTGTGAATAACTGAGGAGATAATTATTAATATACCTGTGTTGCAAGATCATAATCACTGTGAATAACTGAGAAGATAATTATCAATATACCTGTGTTGCATGATCCTGCATCAGCAACCAACAGCAATAGAAATGATAAAAGGATGCATGCAGTTATTGTTACTGTGATCAGAGTAGTCCTCGGAAGCCTCATTTCTCTTGGAGCTCCTATCCCTTGATATATTTTCCTCTACGTTCTGCTCAGTCCATTGACAACACACTATTTTGCAGCACTAATTATGCAATCTGTACTCTACTATAAAAGGTTGCCTGTCCAATCTCAGCACCCTAATAAATAAAAGGTTGCCTGTCTACCATTAACACAATTCACAACATTTTGAGCTGACTGTCGGAAGATTATTTAATACAATAAGACGAGCATGGAGGACATTGACACTCCTTTTACTCCATCGATCTTTCTCTTTATGAAGCATAAAGTAGATTCTACTTAGTGGATCATCTCCTATGTCTCTGTCACACAATAGTATATCACTTCAATCTTTTTCCTCTGAGCCTTCCTAACGGATAATCATTCATTGTTTTCTTCGTCGTTTCAGGATTATAAATGTCGTGTGAGTGCTTTGTAGTCAGAAGAATATTTAGATGTTTGTGTAATAATGCTCAGTGCTTAGCGCGTTCACCTTTAAGACTTGCAGTATGCATATTTTATGAAAAGTTGGGTGCAAGATTGAGTGGTGTCATAGTTCCTGTGTTTGTTTTAGATATGTCCAGCTATGATATCCAAGAGCATATGACAAAGAATGATAAAAAAGACAATAGTGGAGAATAAAACGGGTCAGTCTGTGATATATTTATTTTAGTGCTGTGTCAATGTCAAGAATTTAAAAAGTAAACAGCTAATAAAAATAAAAATAGGCCTGCACACACCCACCATTTTACAAATAGAACAAAACTACATCTAATTAAAGCATATTACAAGCGATTTAGTGAATATGCGAAGATCTCAAGTTCCATGCTAACATATTGAAGAGTGTGATGTTGTTTTGTGAAATTCAGGCTACTAATGAAAATGACACATAATAGCTATAAGCAATGATTAGAAAAATAATATGGTACATTGAATCTAAGCATGGGAGAATGAATTTGAAGGGGTTTCCTGATCATGGAGAATATTTTCTTCAAGATATAACACAAACTATTGGGGTGAATTGTATTTGGCTAATTTAAGGTTAAGATAGTTCAATCCAATTTATATTGAAGAGTTCAGAACAATGTATTTTGGTATAGGATATTAATTAATCTTAAAATAGGGGTAGAAAAGGGTTGATTCATTTTAAAATCTGATTTATTAAACATTTAGAAGAATAAAAAAAATAATTGAGATGTAAATTTTCAATTTTTTGGTATTTAAAAGATCCCAAGTTAAGATGGATTTATGTTAGTGTGATTTTTTTTTTTTATGTGTGTGTCAATTGGATCTAGCCTATATAAAGAAGATCTAACTTGGGAGGTTACAATCTCTTCAATATTGAAGACTTAATCTAGACAATGATTTTATGATTGTTTTGAGGACTAAAACTAAAGAAAGAGAAACAAGGTTCTCTAAATTGATAGGGTTTAATCTTGTTAATCATTCTATGATTGTTTTAGTGACTAACTTTGTATTTTCTTTATTACTTATAATATGAATGTATATACCCTATCTATCTAGAAATGACATGGATACATAAAAAGAAAAGAGAAAAAAAAAATGATGTACTATTTATCCATTTACTTTGTATTCCTAGTTAACCTAGTTGATTAAGAAATGCTAAAAATAAGAGTGCAATAATTGTAGTAAATCCTTTTCTTTCCCTTTTGGCTCAAATGCTATAAACAACAAGAATTAATGTTTATTATCATTTTTCTCTTAGTGTGCAAACAATCAAAGAGAAAAAAAAAAGGTAATTAACTTCCTAATCAAGTGAAAACCCTTAACTAGGCTACACTACTCTATGAAATGTAGATAAGGAAATGAAACAAGCAAGAAATGTGAACAAAGAATATGCATTGAATGCAAGCATGAAAGAATATGATACCCATGTGCCCTTCCACCACCATTATATGGAAGATATCGAAGTATTCCCTTGAGATTGAAGGATTGGAAAAAGATTGATTAAAGTGTGAAGAGATGGATGCTAAAAATCACCACAAGATGCAACCTCCAAGCCCAAAACCAAAGAAGGAAGACCCAAACTAGTAAGTGAAGGATACAAAAAATAACTAGAACACATATTTGAGAAAGGAGGGTGTTGGAAACAAGAAACCAATGGAGATACAAGTGTAATATATAAGATTGTATAAATATATCTAGTGGATGAATCAAAGGCTCGATCAAAGTAGGAAAAGGAACAACTAGCCTTTATAGTGATGCTAACATTTTTCATAATTCTGGGGTGAAACCTCCTCCTTTTGATTATTTAACCATGGATTTTGACCCCCTAATCATAAGGGAAAATCCATAAACCATGTATGTCAAGGTTAAAAGGAATCCTATGTACGACATGGAAAAATGGATAGTTAACACTAACACTACAATGTGGTACACACATGTGTGTTTAACATGGAATTCATGTCATAATCATACCAATAAAATAATGAGAGAAGGATCAAAGTTGATCAATTTGACCAATAAACATGAGTGTGCTTTCCAAGGATGGGGGTGCCTATGGTCCCAAAGTGGGTTTCTAAACATCTTGAGTGATATTTGGGGCCATAATGAATGTTACACTACCTCTTCACTCTCCAATTACCAAAAAAATAATAATATCATTGTGCTACCAAACCAAAGGTCATGACTAATTTTATCTCCTTCTCTTTATCTAGAGCAGTCATTTCTCCCTTCTCATTTACTAGTATTTATCCTCTCTCTCAATGTAACTATATACAATGGTTTCCCTTTCACTTCTTGGCCCTTCTCTTCAAATACCTTTAATACTTCACCTTCTTGTTCCATTCATGTAACTACCCCTCTTTCCATGCTAACATTCACTTCTCTTGAAGTCCATTCTCTTTCCTCCTTCAACTACCGCATGATGTCTTTCTATTTACCCGTGTTATCATTTGGATTGGGGTCATACCCCTTGATATTCAACACTTGTTCAATATCCTCTATCCTTCCCCACATGGCTCTTTCATTTTATGCATGCATCAAGTCCATAATAGTTCTTTATTATATTGCCACTTGAATGAAAGTTCAAGGCACTATGGCCTCCAAACCTTATTTGAAACTATTCTCATCAACATCCATTAGATCCCCATTCTCCACATTACTCTAGCTCCACATTACCTTACTTTTTCATGTACACAAACTTGATTATACATGTCATACAACCTATGGCACTCATGATATGACTCATCACCCAACCAATGGTAAAGATCACCATAAGTCATGTTATATCAAATTCTTCATTCCACAAATGAATGTGAGATTGGGGGAGGACATGAGTCTACCCCGCTTCAACCTCCACTTCAACCTTTGCTCCACCCCAACTACATAAAAAATATTGTGTCCATGGATGTGGAGCATTCACCCTCTTTTGCATCACCTTTTTCTCTACATCACTAAAATCTTCTCCCCAACACTTGTTCATTACTCTACATCATCAACTGACTTCGTAAAAGACTTTAAAACCTACCTCAACTAACATCTATCAACCACATCACCATTTCTTCTCCACATCATCTTAGCACACAAGTGTTACCATGTGTAGCTCCTCTATATCATCAACATCATCTCCATATACTCACTACCTTATCACAATCACGTCCTTTTCATATAATCCTTTAAGTCCTATAACTTTAACTTTCCACCTTTGATGCAGGGATTTTCTCCCCTTCTTAACCTTTTCTTGATTTTTCTCCTGCTATGCAATATTGTTTGTTCTACCTTCCCTTTTAACTTTAACAAAAGGATTTAAACATGTTCATTTCACCAACTAATCATCTCAACTCTTCCACTCAATATTCACCATGCATCCTACTCTTCGTCCACCTCATTTTCATCTCATCGTCACCCACTACCATGTCATCCACAATAAGCCGAGTGTATCTAAATATGTCAATACTAGAACTTTACCCTTTTCTTACTATTTTCCAAAGTCTTCCTTTCATATCTTCCTCTCACAACCCAACTAGTGTGTTACTTCTCTTAGCCCTTCAAGGGGTGTCTTCAAATTGCTAGGGGTGCCACTCCATAATATTCCCAAGCTTATTAAAACCATGCCCTCATGATTATGAGTTAAAATATCAACTTAAAAATCACTACTACACATATACATATAACAACATCAATACACAACATAATATATTATGGGAATAAATACTCCCATCTACAACTCACTCACTTCAACTGCAAAATCTAATATTTTCTATTATGGTTGATCTTTGTCTCTAACACATCACTGCCACTAATCCATGTCTCCTGAGAGACCCAAATGCAACCACTCCAGAAATTCCAATGCCTAGTTGTAGCAAACCTCTTTGCTTGAAACTACACAACATGAAGTTTGCACTCAATATGTTACACCATCTCTCCAATGGGCTTAATTATTATGTAGACTACCTTGAGTTTGATGACCAATCAATGTCTTCATCTTCCTCACAACTATTAGAGACTTACCTCTCTCTTAGAAATCTAAATCTTCTCATTCATCACCTATTCATTTTAGCTTTTTTTTACAATACTTTCTCTTGTTGACTAGTTTTTTCTCTACCATATTTGATTTATTATCCCTTAGAAACATCTTCCACGAGACTGTTAATCAACCCTCTGCTTCATTAAGAACTTTTGCATGTGTGTCTAGGGTCTTGGGCTAACATTCTTCACTATTATCACATGGTCTCTACAGTTTCTATAATCTTTCTTTATCTCCTCCATATTTTTAAGTTTGAAAATGTTCTCCATATTCATCATCTTCTCTCTCACTTCTTCTTATTCTTCTCCTTAATTTTACTTATCTTGTTTTTTCTTATGTTTGTTGTTTCTTTTATCCTCTTAGTGTTGTTGCCTACTCTAATACCACTTAATGCAGAGGGAAATGGGATTCCCCTGCAAGTCAAAGTCACATAATGGAAATTCCACACCAATCACAACATTAAACAAGAACATAGAAACAAACTACTCTACAAAGAAATAAATTCAACCACAATGTCATCAAATCAAGACATAGGGATTTATAGTGGAAATCCAGTTGGGAAAAGCAATTTTATATCAATCTATATATCTCCTTATTTATTCTTCATATATTTTACAATAACAAAGCACACAATATCTTTTTTATCTTGTTACAACAAACACGTTATGATACCATGTCAAAGGCCATGGAATCCTTTCTCTACTTTCTCTTTGTTTAGAGTGCTCTCTTCTCCCTTCTTTATTTTTTTATTCATCCTCTCTCTAATTATAACTATCTAAAATTTCCACCCTTTCACCTCTTATGCTTATTCTTCAACTACTTATAACGGTTCAAATTCTCGTTCCACACCTTTAGCTTCTCATATTTCCATGCTTGCATTTACTTATTTCAGTGGACATTCTCTTTCTCCTTCAACTACCATGTGGCATCTTTCCATTTTCCCATGTCACAATTGGTGTGGAGAAATATCATGTTCTATTCAACCCGCAATCAATCTCCTTTAATCATCCATGTGGGTCTCTTTATTTTTACACATGGGTTGGGTCCAAAATATCTCCTTATTATATTGTTACTTGAATGTAAGCTTGAGGTACTAGGCTCCACCCCTTATTTGAATCATATATTTCTTGTCAACATCCATTACCTCCCCATACTCTACATTACTCAGGATTCATGCTACCTTGCTTTGTCATGTACATAGGCCCATCTTTCATCTTTGCATGTCTTACTAGCCATGTCACTCATAATATGCCTCGTCACCTAACCAGATCATCCATCATGTGGACAAGGTCCATCATAATTCAAGTTATATCAAAGTCTTGGTTCCATAATGAAACATATAAATTCATGGTAGTCTACCCTGCTTTGGATTACTTTTCAACATTTTCTCCACCCCAACAATAAAACAAATTTGGAGGATGATATGAAGAGCATTCACCCTCACCTACATCACTCTTTTCTCCACATCACTAAAAGCTCCATATTGATCTATTCTAGAACATCATCTATGTCATACTAGAATATAGAACACCTTGCTACTCTCAATGCAACCACATCACAATCTGCTCACCTCATCACCATCCAATCCCTTTCATACACATTTCATAAAATTCTTTAATTCATATAACTTTAACATTCCACATTGATATGAGAGTGGGATGCAGGACATCACTCCTCTTCTCAACATTTTTATGGTTTTTCTCCCATTGTACATTACTATATATTGCACCTTCCATCTAATATGTAACAAAAAGATTTAAACACCTTTGCTCCATTGGAGAGAGAGAACACATTTTCAATATAGGTCAAAATACGATTGATAATTGGGTCAAAAGGTTTTAGGTCAAAATACACATCAAAATAGTGGTTAAACCTGCCATCAAAATAATGGTTGAAACTATTCATTACAACATTGTTTTAGGCCAAAAAATTAATCGGTTGACATTACAAATATGGTCAAAAAATGTCATTACTAGTCAAAATTTATAACACAAATATTATCAACTAAGTTGAATATGGTGTCGCAATTTCATTAGGAGATATAGGTCAAATTTTTTGTTAAAAAAATAAAATAGTTACAAGTCTTGAGATGAAGTAAGATCCTAGTTTGAATCATGGGTCAAATCCTAATTTTGAGCTCAATTCCTAGTCTTGAGCTCTACTTAAACAAGTAAGGTCTTAATCATAGTATGAGCATGATCCCAAGTTGAGGTCCCAATCTTTATCTTGAATCTTAGTCTTGATCCCGGAGCTCAATACAGAGCCCATGCCTAGGTACTGAGCTCAAGTTCTAGTCTTGAAATTAGGTCTTGGTTGTACGGTTAATGAATGAACATATTTCACTTAGAAAATAAAATAATTAATTACTTTCATAGACATAATGAAATCATTATTACAAAAATAAAAAGAAAACATTAAACACTAAATAAAATATAAATAAAACATCACTTATGCATGGTTGTACAATCCCTGATGCTAGTCGATATGAGGTCGTAGCAGACTCACACAAATTTGTAATAATTGTTGGCTATGATTTTTAAAATTCAAAGAAATATTAGTCCTACTCAACTTGAAAAATCTAATTTACAAACCTTTTTTATATATTAGAAAAGCACACATCATAGATCCCCATATGAACTAATCCTAAAAAAATGCAAGCTTTATTAAGAGTCCCCTCTCTCTTATCCACTACTACATTTGGGGTTGAAATTTGACGTTTGAACCGACATTTAATGAAAAAACCCTTTTTGATGTTGAAATCTTAAGAAATTATGAATTTAGTTTGTTTTTTTAAGTTTTGGCCTTGACAGACATTGCTTGAGTGGCATTCTTAACCTAATACCTCTTAAGTGCCATTCTTAAGCTAATACCTCTTAAGTGCCATTCTTGATGTCTCTTAAGTGATGTTAGTGACATCACTTTTTCTCATCACATTTTGGTATAATAAAAAAATTATCATCAACTCGACATTGAATAAGCAACGTTTATGTTTTTTTAATTCTTAATGACTATTATTTTATACTATCGACGAGTGATAAAAAAACATTCCATGGCATTGAAAATAAAAACGCCTAAAAGAAAATAACCTTTTTTTTAAGAGTTGGGAGTCGGTGAAATTTTGCTACCCATAATTGAAATTTTACCATATGAATTTTCTATTTGTGAAATTATTTGAATGTATTTTTATTGTATTAATGAATGGGTTCAATATTTTGTTGAAATAGTAAACAATGTCAGATAAACTTAAATTGGTCGTCGGTGCATTTGACGGATTATATACAATCTCTTATTAATGAAGCATTGGTTATAACCGTGAATGTTTGATGAATGCAATTATTTTGGGCAAACAAGCAATCATGAGAAACCATCTCAAAATCATTCCAAACTTCCTAATATTGGTGACGGGAAACATTATTTCCCTTGTAAACAATGCAAATGCATAAGAGAAGAATAATTACTAGGTCAACGACTAGGAAACATTGCTTAGAGCATGGGTACTTACAAGGGGGGAAACAATATCACCCCTTGGTATGATAGAGAAACATGGTTTTTGTCATTTTTCAATATTTCTAAATATTTTGATATTTCGATATTTCGATACTAATTATATTTCTTTATTTGTAATTACAAAGAGAAGAGCACCAATGCTTGGAATTCTAGATGCTAAAATTTGTAGTAGAAATGGTGAGGGTGATAGAATTGAAGTTGATACTATGAAAGAAAATGACATTGATATTATTGAGAATGGAGAGATAGATAGGTTGATCCATGAAATTATATGTTTCCATGGATGAGAACACACCTATGGATGAGATCTATGAAGATATTCATGATGTACCTCTTATTGATAAGACATAAAAACCCTTATACAAAGACTCAAATATAAGCCTTCTCTCTACTCTTTTGTTGTCAGCCAACTTGAAGGTATTGGATGGTATTTCAAACATATGTATGACATAGATCGTAAGGTATGCAAGACTTTTCAGTATATAATATATTTTTTTGTATTTTTTTGTGATTGTAATATATAGGCCCGTAATATCCACTATTTAGTGTATTAATTTATTTTTTCTTGTAGATTGTTAGGTGATATTCTCCTACTACCATCAAATATCTTACCTCACACATGCTGAGAATAGTGTGTCGTTACGAAATATATAGGTTGGAGCATAACACAATCGATGCATGTCCTAATGATCATATTATATATTATGGACAACATATATCAAAATTTGAATGCTTTGAATGTGGAATTAGTAGATATCAAACTAATCATGTAACAAATAAGGTTCCCCAAAGAAATTTCTTCATTATTATACCCATAATTCCACATTTCCGACAATTGTTCAAGTGTAAAAACATAGCACAATTTATGAATTATCATGCATGGAAGAGAAGTGAAGATGGTGTTATGTGAATACCTGGTGATGGTTCCACATTTAGGGACATAAAGGAAACATGCCCCATTTTTAAAGAAGAATCTCGTAATGTTAGACTTTCAATGGAAGTTGATGGTGTCAATCCATTTACTCAGTTTGGCCAATTTTTGTTATAAAAAATAGCCTTCCTCCTTGGATGTCAGTAAAGAGGGAGCACATAATGTTGGATTGATTTTTCTAGGTATTTATTTTTAGGAATGTTCACAACATACCGATTCATTTCTATTTTTTTGTTACATTTTTTGCATGTGCAAGGAATTAATTATTTATATTTTCAAATAACTAGGTAAACACTAGCCATTGAGTCTAGCTTGGGTGGTTGGGAGGAATAATTGTTATCCTACCCACCCAAGTTCAATTCCCACAAAGTGACATGTGTTGGGTATGTGTTATATTCTTTGAATGTGTGTGTGTGTAGGGGGGGCGAGGGTGCGTCGGATTAGATGATCCTCCCCCGAGTAGTGGTGTATGTGTGCGTCAGGAATTTCCTTAGGGGAGTCTCATGGGGAGGAATATTCCCCCCCATTATAGGTGAATGGATTTTCCTAGAGTCGAAGGGGATCAAGGCAACACCTCAAATTTTTTTGGGGGTGGTTTTTGTTATTTTTAGTGTTTTTCTAAATTAATCTCAAATTAAGGGATTAGGGTTTTGGTAGCTACGAAATACCTAAAATATTGTATATATTGTATTGTGAATGGTGAAATTAATACAATGAAGAGTTGAAAGGTGCAACACGAAGGAAGGTTGGTTTTCTCCCATTTAATGGTTTCCAGCATAAATCCATGTATACTATGTGTATGAGCCATTACTTATTTTTTGTTTTGCTTAAGAATATATATGCATAGATTTACTTCATAGGTTTAAAACTTACAATGTTTTGAGTTATCAATGAGTATATTATTGTAATGACCTTGAGATATATGTTGACAAAGCCTCGATCTTCTGAAAAATCTAGTTTTGCTTAGGTACCATCCTCAAAATGAATGGAAGTACCTGTCAGGTTTCCTGGGGATATGTCACTCAATAGTATAACAAAAAAAACTAGGTAAGTACCAAGTTAGATATATGGATGTATATCTTGAGCCTATTATTAATGAATTTTTAAAGTTATGGGTTGGCATCAATATGTACAATATCTCCAAACCAATAGGTCAAAAACAATTTCAATTATATGGAATACTTACATGGACAATTCATAATGCTCCAAGGCTTACAATTTTTTTGTGACATGTAAATTTGTGATGTGAATCTATATATCCTTTATTACTCAAGTTTTTTTAAATAATTTTTCTGGTTATTAACATTATTCTATATCTTGCAGGGATTCAAACAAATGATAAATGTCCATGTCTAGTATGTGGTCCCAGAACAATGTCTAGAAATTCAAGAAATTTAAGAAAGGAGGTGTATAATTAGTTGAGGCATTTCCTCCCTAAGAACCATAGGTATCTATCTATCAAACAAAATATCCTTAATGGGAAGGAAGAGGGTGGAAAAAACCATGAAGAATGACAACTCAACTATGGAAAAAAGCATTTGAGAAGAATCATGGTAAGCAATTGGTATCAATTATATCCATATTTGTTACTTGTATTATTTTTTTGTATTTTTTATATTTACTCTAATAAAAAATACATTTCCATGTGTGTTTCTCAAAGGTCATCAGGGTGGGTTTCCATGATGTTTGAAACAATACTTCGTCCAATTTAGTCAGTTGCCCTACTATGAGCACCTACAAGTAGCTCATTTGATTGACATAATGCATTTTGGAAAGAATTTCATGGAGTGCTTATGGAAAATTATAGATGGGAGGATTAAGGAGGATAAAATTTGTAAAGTTATTAGTGACATTGAGGAAACCAACATAATCAAACATTTGACTCAGTTATAGTGATGGGCAACTTATCAATCTTCCATGGTTATTAACAAAGTAAGAAAGCAATGTTGTAAAATAGGTTATACAGAAGATTAAATTTACCACTAGTTTTGCCTCGTACATAAATAATATATTAACAAAAATAGGTGATTTTGGTGGGGGAAAAACTCATGATTGGCATATGTTTATTAAGGTTTGAAATTTTATAATTTTCATCATCTTATGATATATACATTATTTGTTAGCAAGAAATGTTTCTTTCTAATGAAAATTAGACAATAATGCTTCTTTCCTTGTTACAATATGTTTTACCTCTTGCTCTCCCAAACAATGTCCACAAGTATAACATAAAGCAATTTATATGTGATCCTAGCAAGTACATGAGGTGAGTAAAAACTTATAATTTAAATGCTACTTGTAGAACTTGCTAACATTGGATTTACTTGAATTGTGATTACTTTACACTATCAAATGGTTTTCATATAAATAAATCCATATAAAATTGTGTTGAGGGGGATGGATTCCCAACACTCAATAGAGGGGATTAAACCCAAGGAAGAGGCTCAATTAGACTCTTCCCTGTTTGGGATGGAATAATCCTCCAAGTTAATGGTCCAACAACCTTTCAATGGGCCTTATGAGTTGGTTCAAAAGTTTATTTCCGTTCTTTTTGTGTCTTTTATGTTTTATATTACTAGTGCAAGAAATAAAACTTATCTAAGGAGTTTGAAATAATATGTTACAAAGGGTAACCTTATGGAATAATGGATGGAAACTATTTGTAGCTTTTGATTCCCTAAGAAATAATTATGCTGAGAACTTATTAATACAAGATAATATTCAAGAAACATAAACTCTTTTAATTGCAGAAAGAGATGAAAGTATGATAATAGAACACTAAAAAATAATTCCATAGTATTCCATGCAAAATATAACGAAAAATAGAAAATAATTGATAAAGCATATAACCATTCACTAAACTAATGACTAGCAATTTAATCAATCAATATACAATATAACTTGATAGAATTGAAATTCTTACTAGACGCTTGAGACATATAATCACTAGTAGAATAATCCATGAAAATGAATCAATACACAGAATCTCAACAAACAACATTCTCCCACTCCAAAAGAGTTTCAAAATTAACTTGGATTAATTCACTATTACAATTCTTCTACAATCACCTTAAAGCCAAAAGACCCTTTCCTAGAGGATGATTCTCATATTTATAATCAAATTATATTTAAAAATAGTATAAAGAAAAAAATGGAAAAGATGGAAAAACTGTTGCATGCCAATATTCTATAGGGGAGTTGGGCATTCCAACTTTTACATGCTCAACATCATACTTTCCCCACTACTTAAATAAGTCTTCACATAAGCTCAAGTGAGGAAATGTATTTTGCTCCTCATGCAAACTTAGAGTGACATTCTCCTACCTAAATATCCTAATGTATTTTTCTATTTTAGGTATAGAGAACTCTAGTTTAGTGGCCATCCTAACTTCACCAGTTAGAAAATTCTGATAGTGGTCGTGTTCCACTGAAGATATGCTTATGATATTATCCTCTTGTTTCTTGTCAATATCCTTGAATTCTTTCAACACTTCTTCAATAGGCCAAAAATCCTCAAGCAAACTGATACTGGGAAGTGGATCTTAATCTTAAATGTGGCATCATCCATGAGTTCCCAAACTTTGAGACATTCCAACCATTCCTCTTGTACCTTATCCTAAGACATGTTAGCTAACATGTCCCAATATCTCATTGATTGATCCAATCCAGGCAACTCGTCCTTAGTCAATATTTTAATCCCATGGTTCTCATGGCCATGAACTCTCTGAATTTCTTTGATAAAATCTAATTGGTCCTGAACTTTAGCCTGCTTTCCCTTCCATGCTTGAATTTCCTTATACAACAATGATAATTCTAGGGTTTCTTTATGTAAATCCACCACTTTAGCTATAAATTCCCTTTAATCTGATTATTAATCTTGTCCTCCTCTAGAACAACATCAACAAATTTATTCATAGCATCACGAGCCTCCTTGTAATAAATCACTTGATGTCTAAGGGATGCAATCCCCTTCCTCATATTCTCAACTTCAATCTCGTCATCCCTTTCCTTATCAATGGTATTGTATGAAATTACCACTCCAGTAAAAAAAAATCACTCAGTTTAGCTCTTTTGAGATCCAGAAAAGGTTCTTCAATAGTGCATATGACAACACCATCTGCATCCACTCTCCTCCTTTTCTGAGTTCTCTTAGCAATAGATTACCTTAAAATTTTATAAGTGATTGATTCTAAATCAAAAATCTCTTTCAGGAGATCTAGAATCTACTAATCTTCCCATGATAAAACATTTTCAAGGATCATCGAGCCATAGAATTTCCCCATTATAGGCTCTTTCCCTTTTTTGGTTGTTTGCTTCATCGTTGGGTCTTCACTCAAGTCACTTGATTTAGAGGAAGCTTATTCATCCTTAGAACTTGGTTTAGGAGCAACCTCTTCATCCTCAATTAAATCAATGATCTCACTTGGTGGTAATTTGGTTTGTTGATCTTGTTGCTAACATGAAACCTGCTCTATTGGTTGTTGTCATTCACTCATATGGGTCTCATAAGTTCCTAGTGCTTCCTTGGTTGCTTCATGTTGCAACATTTCTTCATCCTTCCTTTTCTTTTCTTCTTCTTCTTCTATTTTTCTATTCTCATATTGCATTTGTTCCTCTTCTCTCCTTCTTTGTTCTTCTACTAGTTTCTTATGTTCTTCCTCTACTTTCCTCCTGAGTTCCTCCTGGAGTAATATCTAGTCTTCTTATTTCTTCTTGGTTTCTTCCTCTTGCATTTGTTTCTCTCTAGTTTCTTGCAAGTCCCTCTCCTCTGCTCGACCTTAGATTCTATCCTTTTCCTTTCTAACTCTATTTATGCATCTTCTTCCTCTTTCCTTTTCCTCAATTCCTTTTCATTTTTTCTTTGAATTTATTACTCTTGATGTTGCCTAATTTATTCATCTTGTATAGCCTTTCTCTCAACCTCCTCTTTTAATCTTATTTCTTCCAGTCTTTTGGCTTCCTCTATCTTCTTGTTGACTCTTTCAACTTCGGTTATACCTCTAGTTATATGTTCCATTTGTTAATAGGGAGACAAAGACTTGAAGATGATTAGACAAGGATTTTTTCACCTTTCCAAAACTTCATCCCAATCTTGGGCATTCTCCAAGAACAATTCATCTTCCCAACACTCATGACTATATGGCCAGGCTAAATATTTAAACTACAGTGCCTTGCCACAATGCCCTTGGGATCATGTTCTATGAATTTCCCAAGTGAGAATTTGTATTCAAGAAGAATGGATGCCTCTTTTTTAGCATGGTTTGGTTCCTTTATGAAGTGGTGGCCCAACCTCAAACCATAAGGAATAAAAATATGATTATTTACCTATTTTAATAAGAAAGAATTTAACCCTTGGAGGATTGTCTAAAAAGTTATTTCACCTAGAACAATCCTATCTGGTATATACTTAGGCAATATATGAGGTGCTACAATTGCACCACAAATCCTTAGATAAGTCAAGTCCTCTTGTAGGTACCAATTGCATATATAACTTATGATCTTTTTTGTTTCTTGTATAAGCTTAGGACACTCCTTGCAAAAAATAATTTTGTATAATGGTGCCAAGAAAAAGTAACGGATGTATGAACATGATCTCTTGTATTTTTTATTCTATAGAATTTGAAAATAAATGTGCACTGAAGCTTTTGAGATGTGCTAGTTGAGATTAAGGGTTGAAAATATATTTGAATTACATACAACATCCAATAAATAAGAATCCATATAAAATTTAGGGACAAACCCAAGTTTTGCATTTGCCTTTTGAGCTCTCTCAATCATACAATTAAATTGATTTGAAAAAATGGCCATCCAGTTGAATAACCCACATGTTGTAGCCACTATGTAAGCTAGTGGAATCCATGCATATGTGAACCATAAACAATATTTCTCTCCATACAATCTACATATCGATGCCATGTGGTACATGTATGGTTCTCTCAAATTTGTCATGGAATACTTACCATTAGCTTTGTGGATGAATCTTCTATCTTCCTTCCACTAGCTTGCCAAAATATTTACTACATCATTCTTGTCAAAAAATTCATTCACAAAGAAGTTAACTAAACGAGCTTTAGGTTTTGGGAATCTATAATACTTCTCCAAATTTCCAGGTAAGAAAGAACCCCCGAATCGACATTTCTCACCTACAATCATACTCTTTTTCAAATCTGTGTGGCCTTCAATGCTAGTGTCAACATTATGTCTTCAGTAAACTTCTTCTTTCCATGCAATCTTGGAATTGCAATTCATCCTTTCCATTTAACTTCAGAAACTGTATCATCACCAAATATAAATTTACCAAAACAATTGTCATTTATTCTAGTAAATAATTCTTCCTGAGATGTCATATGAGTTGAACATCCTGAATCAATATACCAAGCTTGACTTTCTTCATTATGTGCCATAAAACTTGAGATGAATAACTTTGCATTCCTTGTTTCTTCAACAATTGTATTGGCACCTTTATGTTCCATATCTCGTAACTTTGCATAACAATCCTTTTCAATATGAGCAAATTTATAACAATAATAACACTATGAGCCTTGTCTTTCTCAAGATCCATCTCTTCCTCTTCCATGATATCCTTCTCTGCTT
The DNA here is from genome assembly GCA_009831015.1 of Picea engelmannii. Classification (NCBI taxonomy): domain Eukaryota; kingdom Viridiplantae; phylum Streptophyta; class Pinopsida; order Pinales; family Pinaceae; genus Picea; species Picea engelmannii. Next base: position 983,509 of record ML776725.1, read on the forward strand.
CTTCCTATGAACTGACTTGGACTTCTTCGTCCTCCTCTTGAGTTGGATGCATTTCCTTGATAATTTTGTGACTATTGTGGATGCCTATTCTAATTCTAATTTTGATATTGACCCTTACTTCTTCCTCTTCCCCTATGCCTTGTGGAAAAAACATGTTCTATTTCCTCAGTTGGATTACTTTCTTCAACAGTTAGCAAAAAAACACTCAATTCATCAATTTTTATTATGTTTAAAATCTTTGGAGACCATAATATTGGTGGTGACCATCTGAAACTTGGGTAGAACACTTCTTAATATATTTTCAATTAGCCTTCTTTCTGGAATATATTCTCCCAGTGACCTCATCTGATTAACAAGACCTTGCATTTTCGTTATGTAATCATGAATGGATTCATTACTTTGCATATTTGCATTTTCAAATTTTTGCCTTAATGTTTGCAATTTAGCTACAACCACACCTTCATATGTGTTCTTAAAGATATCTCATGCTTGCTTGGATGATTCTACAACAATGATTCTTGGAAATATAGATTATTCAATTGTGCTCCCTATAAGAGAAAGTGCTTCATTATATTTTTTATTAAGTTCCTTTAGATATTTCTTATCATCATCACTCAATGCTTTGAATTTGTTAGCAAAAGGAATAGCATATCCATCAATTACAAGTTCCCATAAATCTTTAGTGATAAATGTGGGTTGCATGTGTTTGCTCCAATAAAAATAAGTTGTACCAACAATTTTAGGCAACACAATATTGATTGTCGCCATTGGAGAATAAGAGATAAATAGAGAAAATATGCAAAAGCAACACAATATGTCCATAGAGAAAATATGCAAAAGCAACACAATATGTCCCACTTCACCTCGGGACGAAAAACAACTGTCCCAAAAACAAAACTCAACCACCACCAAATAAATATTTTTTCATTAAATTTAAAAATTCAATAATGCACACAAACCAATTACAATATGGATCTCAACACTAATGGAATCAACCCTTCTCTTCACTCTATATCTCTCTTAATGAGATCATAACCTTTTAAAATATATATATATATTATAATCTTTCTCCCCCAAAAAAGGTTACTAACAAAATAACCACATTCTCTCTTTAATAAGAGAAAAGATATTATAACATTTACATTTGTTTTACACTATTTGTGAGAAAAATATATATATAGATATAATGCTTTTACAATATTAAATTTCTCATGTGCATAATTTAACACTCAAACCTCCCATTCACAAGCAAGTTCCTCCACAGTGCATAAAATATTGATATATATGTCTTTGCAAGAATTGAATAGTTGTGCATTGAATAGTCCACGCTCACGCTTCAGTCCTTAAACCAGTCCATCACACATGCTTCAGTCGCACCAGTCCGCTACAAACACTCTCGTCCAAACACCAAACATTTTGAACGCACCAAGCAAAGTATAACAGTTGCACCTCCTCTCACAGTTGCACCAGAGCACAGTCCAAGTTGTCCACACTGCAGAGATGGATCTCGCACTCACTATTCAGCGGATTTTTGTTGTTGGATAAGACGCCATGCACAGGGTACGCGCTCCACAGCATTCAATGCTCCACGCACATTTCACACAACGATGGCATAAGAATGACCACAACTGCTAAAAATTCCACGCAACAAACTCCATGCGGACCTCTTGTCCACACTCGTACTACAGCTGTATGCCTTTGACAATCTCACGAGCTCTTGATAGACTCATTTCATCCTTACTATAGATTCATATAACTAAATCCCAGTCACAGTTTCTGGTCCGTATTGCTCTGATATCAAATGAAGAAACACACCAACAAATTAATGGAGCAATTAAATTTCTCAATAATGCACACCCAACTCAAACTTTCTCATTACCAAAGTATACATTTATACATAGATTGGAGATTTTTCAGGATTCGGCCATTTCTTATAATCTCTCATCAATCACTCCTCAATTCACTCAACAATCTCTCCACAAATCTCTCAAACATATTTCTCTAAATCTAATTAAATCTTTGAGATATAACAAATAACAATAATTAGTCTAGAACATACAAATGAATCATTATTCCAAGACACATTCTGCTACAAACCAGCAAGGTCTGCTACAAAGTTAGTCTAGAACATACAAATGAATCATTATTCCAAGACACAGTCTGCTACAAACCAACAACTATGCAATTATCTAAATCACCCTAACAATGTGTATGACCTACTTGAGAAACATAAAACAACAAATAACATGTTGTATAGTTGCACAAATTGTGCATCTTTGCGTGTATATGATCCTGCTATATGGTTGTCTTTCCTGAATCCTTGCTCTCTCTTTCTCTCTCTTCGTGGCTTAACCTTCTCTAACAGTGTGTGTCTAAACTCTCTATCTTCACCTGTCTTTATACTTTTCACTTAAACCCTAATATACCAAAAAACTAATATCTTATTGAGATCTGCAGTTGAGATTAATCCTAGTCTAAGTCATAAATGCATAAAAACACTTTATTAGACTTCACAATTAAATATAAGACTTTTCTCTTTTTATACTAAAGTGAATTACAAAATAGAATTACTTTTCAAAAATATCTCGAGCTACTTCTAGCATGTTCACATTGAACCTATGCACAAGTTCATCTCTGAGCTATATTTCTCAGCACTCCCTCTTAGCAAGGAAGAAATTCTACACCAGTCCAAGTCTATCTCTGAATGCTTCAAACTTCCCTTTTTCCAAGGGCTTCGTCAAAATACCAATTACTTGTTGATCCATGGGAATATATTGGAGATTCATTGCTCCCTTATGAATCCCATCTCATATGAAGTGATATTTGATCTATATGTACTTAGACCTATCATGAAACGTTAGATTCTCAAAGAGTTTGATACAACTTTGATTATCAAAGTAAATGATTATGGGTTCCAACTCCTAATCAAATGATCATGCTAGTAACTTGTGAATCTAGATGGCCTCACAATTAGTAGTATTAGTTGCCATGTATCTTGCCTCTTTTGAGCTAAGTGTCACAGAAGTATGTTTCCTATCGAACCAAGATATCATGGTTGATCTCAAGCTAAAGCAACACCATGAGGTGCTCTTCCTATCTGCTGCACTACCTACCCAATCTGAGTCTGAACACCCTTGAAAATTCACTTCACCGTGTCCAAGATATCTCGTACCATACTCCATTGTGCCCCTCAATTATCTAAGCACATATTTTTTTGCTAACAAGTGATCTTTCCTTGCCTCCACCACGAACTAACTCAAGGTGTTCATTGTCAAACATATATCTACCTCAGTGTTGACTAAATACATCAAGGAACCTATCAACTTCCTATACAACGTGGGATCCACCAACTTTGTGATCATGGGTGTGGTCATAGGTTTGTAGTCCTCCATCTGAAATCTCTTTAGGATCTCAATTGCATACTTACCCTTCCCAAGGAAACTCTCTCCTGGTCTCTGCCAAACCTCCAAATCCAAAAAGTAATGCATCATGCCAATTTACTTCATCTCAAACTCAGTTGTCATGTCTACTTTTCACCTTGCAATGAGCTTCTATGTACCTATAAGAAACAAGCCGTCTACATACAACACCAAAATGAGCATATTGATCCAAACAAATATGTAATATAAGTTAGGATCTGCTTCACTTTTTGTAAAATTCATACTCTACAAATATTCATTGATCCTATATTACCATGCTTTAGGTGCCTGCTTGAGTCCATAGAAGGCTTTATCAAGCCTGCACACATAGGAATCCTTCCCATTTCCATCAAATCCATGAGGTTGCTTTATGTCCACTTCTTCCTTAATGATCCCATTAAGGAAAGTTGCCTTCACATCCAACCGATGTATCTTCCATCTCATAAATGAAACCAAGGACATGACTTATCTAATGTAAGTGTACCTGGCGAATGGAGCAAATTTCTCCTCATAGTCCACTCCCTCTCTCTAGGAGAACCCTCTCGCTACAAACCTCCCTTCAAACTTCTTAATGATACCATTTATAGCATGCTTGATCTTGTAGAGTCACTTGGAACTCACTATTGAATTCCCCTTTGGTCTTGGCACTATCTCCCAAACATCATTCTTCATGATGGAGATGTTCTCCTCTACCATGGCATCTCACTATACTTGTTGGTACTTTACCTCCTGAGAGCTAGAAGGATCAAAATCTAGAATGTTGTTCAACAATGCCATGTATCCTAGAAACTTCTTTGGAGGTCTTATCTCTCTAAATGTGCTCATAGGAGACTCATCATACTCCTAATAATCTCTCAACCTTTGAGAGAACCATCAAGTTCTCTTGACATAAGTGGAAGGGGCTACTTGCTCCCCCTCTTCACCTGAAGGTTGTTGTATTGCTTTATAAATCACTAGTGAACCTAGCTCAACCTTTGAAGCTTCCTACACCTTATCCTCTATCACTGGAATAGGCCCATGGGACTTCCTGATGCAAATTATTCCTAAAAATTTACATCCCTCCTCACTATTGTCTTCCTCTACCCTCACTAGTACATATGAGCAAATTTGCGACGGTTTTTCCTTGATATTGCCACACTTATCCGTCACAATTTCCACGAAAGCCGAGATTTTTTTTCGTCGGAATAATTTCGTCGCTATATCCACAATCCAAGTGTGCGTGGAAACATCGACGAAATTATCTCTCCATGTGTCACCACCTTCAATATTGGTTAACCCTATGCATCGTCGCAATTACGACGAACTATCGTCGTAATAACAATGAAGAAATGTCGCAATTACGACAAAACTTCGTCGTAATTGGGACGAAAAGTTATGCCAAGCCAATAACTTATGATGCAGCTACTGAACTTGCGACGAAAGTCCGTCGCAACTTGCGACAAAAATCCGTGGTAATATCGACGAGCGCAATATCTCAAAACCAAATTTACGACGCACATGTTGTATATGCGACGAATATTCGTGGCAAATTGAGACGAAGTTTCGTCGCTATAGAGACGGTTGTGGTAAAATAGTAAAATATTTTCGACGAACTTGTGTCGATATTGCAACGATGACATTAGGTTTAAAAAAAATAAATTATATGAAATATGGTATACCATATTGTATGCCATATTACAATGTAATATGGTAATGCCATATTACATTGTAATATGGCATTACTATTACATTGTAATATTGTAATATATATATCCCCTACAAATAATCAAGGCACTAATCAACCAAATATTGTAAGCATGTGTTATCATGAAGTTGGATTAGAAGTAAGGATACCAATATGACAATATATACAAAGAATAATTTGGAATATCACTTTCAAAAAAACACATGGATTTCATGAGTGAGTCATTATGCAATTTATATTACACAATACTATGACAACACTTATAAGATTTATGGATGATATCTTAAGACCATTTCTCGAACTTGTTTATTGTAGCCTCCTTGGAGTAACAACACAAAATTCAAAGGAGAAAGTACAGTTACAACATAGTGTTGCAACAGAGTTACAACATAGTTATAGTGAGTTGCAGCAGAGTTACAGAAAGTGTTGCAGTAAAGTTATAGCGAGTTGTAGTAGAGTAATAGTGAGTAACAACACAAAATTCGAAGGAGAATGTACAGTTACAGCATAGTGTTGCAGCAGAGTTACAACATAGTTATAGTGAGTTGCAACAAAGTTACAGAAAGTGTTGCAACAGAGTTATAGCGAGTTGCAACAGAGTAATAGTGAGTAACAACAAGTGGAGTAACAACACAACATTCGAAGGAGAAAGTACAGTTACAGCATAGTGTTGCAGCAGAGTTACAACATAGTTATAATGAGTTGTAGCAGAGTTATAGCGAGTTGCAGCAGAGTAATTTAATTGAACCAAGGTAATTCATGGGGTTAGCAAATCATTTAGGAATGAAGTGTCTCTTCAATGCACATTAGAAAAGGCAAGTATAACCTTTCAATTCATTGCAATTGAAAACCAAGTAACTGAAGATTTGACTTGAAATAATTGTAATGCATCAATATTAAATCTAATGAAACTTGAAATTTCATTTGAAATCAAAGAAAATTTCACATGATACACAATGACGGAACCTTTGATACAATGAAGGAGTTGGATAACATAACACTTGAAACTTTTGTTGGTGCAATCATAATATACCCAAATAAGATAAGGAAT
>ML776725.1:1020860-1044405 GCA_009831015.1 Picea engelmannii
TGTTATTAAAAGTCTTCTATTTTGCAAGCCTCTGCAATCATAGCAAGGGCAATAACATTTTCCATCACCCCTCGCCTCTAATGTCGCTCTTAACCGAGCAAGATTCCTGTCATTTTCGTTCATTGTGACAAATCCTTGTCCTAACAAGTAATTGTCTTACCTACACTATACCAAACATTAAGTTGTCATTTTTTTATATTTTGGCTACTCCTTTCGATTATGATATGTTTATTTACAGTGACCTACATCTTTATAATAAGTTCAACATCTTTATAATAAGGTGATCATATGTGTAGAGGATCAACATCATGACAACATAGATAGCATCTTTATAATAAGGTCATATGTGTACAAATGTTTTCTTTATATAATAACGACATATACACCTAACATAAGTTTAGGGTTAGTGTTTATGCATCTTATTAGTCCCTACTAAAGTAGGGAATATAGCAATCAATTACTATCATTTCACCGATTAGGGTTGAGTTTCAAGAGAAATTCCATATCTTTATCAATGAAAAGAGAGAGAGATTATAACTACAATTGAAGGGAAAAGGGTATGTGGATTCCATAAAGCTAGAATATTATGGAATCCACATACCCTTTTCCATAGAATATACTAACTATATCCAAAAACCAAAGACATGAAATATGGTATAACTACACATATTATATAAATATATTATCAAGGAAAAAATAAGCTAAATGCAATTTGGACATTTGAAAAAAAAATTACAAGTTAAATGAGTACAATAATAAAAAATAACATACTAACCTTGCAAGTTCAAAATATGAGCTATGTAGATCGATAATTGGATTTGTTCAATCGGTGGGTGATGGAAAAAATAAACAGCTCAAACAAAAGCCAAGAACAGTGTCGCAACTATAACAATTGTGTCGCAAAGTCTCTTAAAGTCACGTATATATAGATAAAATAGTCAACTAGCCGTTAACACCGACCAATGAGATAGACAAAATTTTCGTCGTTATTGCCACGAAAGTTTGTTGCTATAGCGACGAAAATCCCAACTAGGTTAAATTAATATTTTCGTTGATATTGCGACGAACGTTCATGGAAATAGCGACGAAAATCCCGCCCTGTTTAAAAAAAATATGAAACTAGTGGAAGCGTGGAAAATTTTTGTGGAATAATCCGCCCATATGTAGTAGTGCCTAGAATATAGACCCTATAATCCTTTGAAGTCTCATTGTAACCTACAAATAAACCCTTTTGTTGGAGGGTTCCAACTTGGTCCTCTTCTCTACTAGTACATGGATATAAATTGGATAACCAAAGATGTGAAAATGACTTACCTATGGCTTCACACCAGTGAATGCCTCCTATGGTGTCATGTCCCCTAATATCAAGTGAGGACATTGGTTTTGGATGTATATTTTCATGTTACATGCCTTTTCCAAATAGACTTCGACAAGTCCTGGTCATGAATCATGGCCTTTGCAACCCCTAGGATGGATTGATTCTTTCACTCTACAACCCCATTCTATCATGGGTTGTATGGAACAATCAACTCCCTCTTGATTCCTGCATCTTCGCAAAAACCCTTGAAATCCTTGGAGGTATACTCTCACCCATTGTATGATCTCAAGACGTTTATCTTTTTCCTTATCTAGTTTTCAATTAGAGCTTTCACCTCCTGAAACTCGTGAAATACCTTATCCTTAGTTTGTAGGAAGTAGACCCAAATGTTGTGGGAGAAGTCATCAATGAATGAAACATAGTACGCGTTGCTCAAAGGAATGGTAAATATCCTTACTCATACATTTTCAAATATCCTCGGGCTAGGTGAGATATGTGGGATTATAACCCTTGTTTATAGCCTGTCAAAATCTCAATCATACCTCAATAAATATGGTTCTTGGATCGGACTCAATTTTTAGATATATATTACTTATGTATTTTATTCTATATTATACAATTTCAAGTGAAATAAAGAATGAACTTGCAAAATAAAAGAACTATGAAAACAGATGTAAAAGAAAAATGTAAAAATAATACAAAGGACAAATATGTCCATTGGATGTAGCTTGGGTGATTGGGAGGAATGATTGTTTCCCTCCCTACCTAGGTTCAATTCCTTGTGAATGACATGGTGTGCCCTTAAATGGGTCTATAAGATTCTCTTGTTGTTGAGCCCCCAATATTCTGAAAATACTCCGCCTCCCTATGTTCTATCATGGATTTTTTTTGGGGGGGGTTCGTGGATGTAGCGAGCACTGATATCTGGTGTCATGAAACACATGGAAAAAAAATACAGAAGAAAAATCTGAAATTTAGTATTTAAACAGTCTCGTATGTAAGAAGAAATCAACAAGACTTTTTATTAATATCAATTATGAGTTACAACTGAGAATATCTCTTCAAGTCCCTGCAAGGACTTGGACCAGTGGAATTATTGGAAGTCCAAGATGTAATTATGATTCATACATGGACATCTAACATAAAACCATGTTGGATCAATCCAAGTTACATGTGCATCATTGTTTTGAATTCTGGGAGCATATCATCAATCAATGCTTCAAAGTCTTTTATTTTCCACCTTCAACCCTTATCAAAAGTTTCACTTTTCTATTTTCTCATCTCTTTCTTCATCTTGCTCTCCTTCTTTTATATCTTCCTCAAGTAGTTAGGTAGTTCAACTACCTTTTTCTTTAAAAATTAATTAACTTTTATTTAAGAGAGGACAACTTTGTTTATCATAAGGGCAAAATATGTTTTTTTTTACTTAAATTAATAATAGGTGGGGTCCCACTAGGTCTTCGTTTCTTCATTTTCCATAGATTTCCTTGTAACTCCCATATATATATATATATATATATATATATATATATATATATATATATATATATATATATATATATATATATATATATATATATATAAGCATAAACTGGATCAAGATAATACATCCATCCAAACTATTCCATATCAACCAACACTTTTACCTCCCAAATATAAAAATAGTATTATATTTAAAGTTTCCATAAATAAATAGCACATGTTTGTTATTTGTCCCAAAATAAAGTATCAAATGTCCATAATAAAACAGTGTTATGACAAAATAATTAAAAGATGAGGGCATTTCTTCCTGAAATATTCGTATCTTTATTTTATGCCTTTAGACACATTTGGTTGAATATTTAGAAAGTCTTTGTAATAAGTCGTTTTATCTTCATACTTAACTATTTCCAGATGCATGTCACTGAAGGCAACTTTTGTTTTACCACTTTCTTCTTTTGTTGATTGTTGTTTTGAATGTACAGAGGATGACCATAATGCCTCGATGCTAGGGGAGGTAATTGGTTTATTTCCTTTTTCCATATGAACTTCATGGGAGAGCACTCTATGGTCTTTGGCAGGAGAATGGGCTATGGAAGAAACTGATGTAATAAATGGTGGTGTGTGATGAGGTAGAAGAGGATTGGCATGCCATTGTGTGATACTAGATGGAGGATTCACTGGGTTGTTATCCCAACCACCATTCGCTGGGTTGAATAGGAGGCTCAAGAAGTTCACGATACTGTGGTGTGGTTGTGAAGGTACACTAGGAGGAGTTGGGGGTTGAGGTAAAGCAGGTTGTCCACCAAGGTTCAAGTAACTAGTTTGCACCGATTGATTAAATTCATTTGAACCAACATCGAAATGGATAGAAAATTGCATCCTCTTGTGTCTCCATTGCTGCCAAAATACATTTGGAATTCTTCATCTTCTCCCTATGTTACCTCCTCTATCACTCCCTCTGCTAAAGAAGCTCATCTAATTTATCATTATCATTTCAATTAGTCCAAAATATTTAGAGTATATTACAAGACACAACATAATAAACACATGTTACAAAAATTGTTAAATATGATTAAATTATGGCTTTGAATATATCATGGTAATTCAAGCATGGAAAGGACAAATGAAACAGGAATAATGTATGAAAGGAAATAAAATACAAAACTTAATAAAACCCCATCTTTCCATTTCCAATTTCCATAATCCGAACTTTAAATCCTCTTGAATATTTCCTAAAAACTTTTATGTTATGAATAGTCTACAGTTCCTTTTAAACATATGAACATGGATAAACATGAAAATGAAAATATATATGGTTGGCACAAATGATAAAGGGAGCATATTTTGTGAAAAGTGATATATAGTGAGAGGAGTGAGAGTTCACGTTTAAACATTTAAATTGAGTTAACATTCCTCTACATGTCTTTTAGACTTGTTTACTTTTCCATTATAGAACCAATATAATACAACCAATCAGCATGTAACTCTTTTGATAAAATTTCCAAGCCATTCCTTATATCAATCACAATGCTCACAAACCATAGTTGTCATGAACTTCAAATTTTAATCATTTACTATCATCACAATATGTGACAAACCAGAGTTTTCAAAACTATGTATGAAATGAATTTACAACCACCAAATTAACATGTTAAGAAAGAAACCCAAAATATGCCAAGTCATCCAAGTATGTTATACACTTTTGAATAGATCTGAGAGGAGTACGATGGCCATGAATAATGGGTTTGGAACTGTAATATTTAAACTCTAGTTGTTAAATCCTCTTAAATGCATCATTACATACTTCTCTGTATATGAACAATTCAACATATATTTTTATTACATGAATAAGAGTAAACATGGAAATGCAATTATGCATGACTGGGACATATGATAAAGGGAGTATGCCTATGAAAAATGATATGTAATGAGGGGATAATGTGGAAATTTCATATAAAAACAATCTTAAAATTTAAAGCTCACCTGACAAAAACTTGTTCATATTACCATACCAATCATTAATTATATTTGATTGGGGTCAACTAAAACTTCCACGTCGTACTTAAATATCCATAAAGTTGTATGAATAGACCCAAAATTGTCATACAAAATGTGACTACTCTATAAAGAAACCACACAACACAGAGGTTAGGGCACAAGGCGGGTTCCTAAACTTTCTTAATGAAGAAGGTTACAACAACCAGAGTACAATACAGAGGAGTCTAGCTACTTCCCACTACTCATTTTACATAATCACAAATAACATAAGGCACACATGCCTTATTGCCACTTGCACGATTTTGGACTGTGGTTTTAAAACAGAGTAAAAATTGGGTATGAGATCCAAAATGCAACACATACCATATCAATGGGTTGTCCCTATCAAGAAAGCCAAGATGGGAAAAATATGGCGCACAACCATAGGCTCATTATCTCAAGTCATAATTCTTTTGATAGAGAGAAAGAAAAATGTTGAGCTCAAAACACATTCTTTCCACCAACAAACCAAAAGGTTGACACCAATTAACTTGCAAAACAAGTTCGGATTTGAACCCAAGTCAACTCTTTGTATGCACTGATATTATCACCGATGGGTTCAACCCATTATTCCTTACAACCATTTTGTAGTAAAAATTCACACAGATATCTAAAAATGGAAAGAGGTAATATGAACTAAAAAGAGTGGTGAGCATACAAGAAACCATAGCATAGCAATCACTACAATTTGAAAACCCAGAAAATATTTTCAATAGCAATAAGCTTCAAACAGTTTTTTCAAACCTTTCAATTTCACAAAATAATTGCTTATGGGTGAAAGATAGGGAAATAAAACTTCTACACCTGCTACCATCTAACCAAAGACAAAACTAATCATTTAATAACAAATTAACTTGCAAGGAAATGCTAAAGAATTATGTGAGTACTTACCTCGTCTTAGGCAGATTTATACCAGTTCTCTGAGCTTTGAAATGGTTGCAACAATGAACATCAAGGGTGGTCAAGTCAAATGCAACAGTGGAAGCTTCCCAACACTTCACCAACAAACTAAAATGTGATATAGGTAACCATAACAACTTTCAAGGAGAGGGTACGCGGGCTTAGTAGCTTAAATGATCTGATCGCTTCCAATTAATGCATGGGGCACATAAACCAACTTGTCACCCATGCGTCATCGACCTCCAAACGTTACCATATATACCAATACCCACTTCATAATGTTTAAATCTCATATGATATGCGCATTGGGCAATAACTGTGATCAAAATCCACCACGGGAAATCATATAACCTTTCTCATATATCAATCACTTGTTCGTGAACCTTTTCATAAACTATATACCTTACATATCATTTGCATGCAACCATATACTTATTTTCTTTTTATAACTTATTAAATGCCATTTTTACCACAACTTTGATGGTTTTTGAAACTGCAACATAACATATTGAAGTACAAGATGCATATGCATGTTATACAAATGAGTATGAGTATTTTAAACCATGACCATGGTATATATATATATATATATATCACTTCAATACCACATGATGAAGGTGAAACCATTCAAGAACCATTGACTTGAAGTTATTATATAATAATTGACTTTTGATACCAATCTTGAGATGATGCCCATAATGTAAACCAATACCGGGCCATTATGCTGAGAAAGAGAATGTCATACAAGGACTTTATCATTTTGGTGTTTTCTCCTACTCCTAGGGGACACCACCTATTATATATATATATATATATATATATATATATATATATATATATAAGTTATTGGCTTCACAACTCTTTGTGAGTTCTTGCAGTAGGTGACAAATTGTGAGTCAACAAATGGTGACCCCATAAGGTAGTCTATTTTTAGTAGACTAGAACTTAGAATATCAAGTTTCATTCTTCAAACTTTGGATTTTAATTTGTTGATTGTATCTTCTTCTCGAGAATGGTGTTTCAACAAAATTTTGGATAAAAATTTGATGTATGTCGATAGTAAAAATAATCATGGAAGGGAAGAATGGGAAAGAATAAAACAGGGAAGAATTGTATCAATCAAATTGTAGCAAGGTATTTTAGTTGGTTTCACAAGTACTTAGCCAATAACATTGCGGACATAAGGAAAATAATTTATTTATCTTTTGTTGTCTGTATTCTTCATCATTCAAGTTAATTTAACAAAAAATTTGCAAACCAAATGAATAATAATGTAACATGACTAATCAAGTTGCTTGACTAAATCTTCAAAAATCAAACTCAAGTAAATGAAAAAGAAAGTGAAAATCAAAATGCATACAAGAAAAACACTATACAAACCAAAATCAAATATGTACAAGAAACATTGTAGATATAATCAATAAAAGAAAACTTAACCAGGTTCAACATAGTGTTTCAGATGTAAACAATTAGTAGTATAGGAAAATAACCGACCATCTTCATATTTGAGTAAGTAAGAATTATTTCCAACGAAAGAGGCGATTATGTAAGGACCTAACCATTACTTCTGAAACTTTGAATGTTTACATTTGTCTGCATGTGTAAAATCCATAGAAACACTTTTTCACCAATTGCAAAAGAAGTTGATTTACCCTTTTTATCAAAATATTTTTTAATGGTTTGTTGTCCTTTCTTTAGATTATCAAGAGCATAGCTCATCTATTCCTCTAAGGCCAACAAAGCATGTGATATTTAAGGGACATCCGTAGAATTCATCTCTTGAGCCTGAAGGGCTAGTATGAGAGAAGTAAGTTCAAGTTCAACATGCATGATGGTTTCTTGGCCTTATAACAACTGAAAAGGAGTATGACATGTACACGTCTTAATGGTCGTAATATCTTCCCATAAGGCATAAGTTAGTAATGTGTGCCACTGGTTGGGTTTGTCATTAATGATCTTGATGCAGGGATTTCTGAGGGTCATAAATTTTGACTCAATTATCCGTTTGTGCTAAAATTTTATAGGGAATTGCGTCTCGAAGACTTCATTTTTGTGTCAATCTGATCCTTTAGATAAAACCTCATTTCAACACATATTTGGGGCCAAATTATTTCATATAAGGCCTCAAATTGGGGTTTTAGTGGTTTTTTATTTTACTTTTTAAATTTGCAATTATCAGTTATCTCTTAGTTTTTGAACCTAATCAAAAAAGCGAGTTAACAAATAGTATCTCTCTAGTTAGCTTTTAGTTATTGGTCACTTTTAGAGTCATGCAAGAATTTTCTAAAATTAGTTGTTTTTTAAAATCTCAAATAGTAGTTATAAGGGGTTGAACTTCCATTGTAATAGTTTGGATGGATAAGGAATAAAAGAGATTTATTTTCTCATTCTCATGTGTTTGCATGGTTTTTAGATCTCGTGAATAAATCAAAGTTTATTTTCTACATCATCTGGTAACAACGGAGGACAATGGTTGGGAGAGGAAGAGGAAGAGGAAGAGCAGGTCTTGCTCAAATGTGTAGAGATATGCAAAACCTCCAAAGGCAAGTAGCAGATCTTACAAACGTGTTGGCTAGTTAGAGAATAATACAAAGAGAAGTGTTTAGTGAGGAGACAAACCAAGGAGAAGGAGATCAACATATAGAACATGAAGAATAAAAATTAGAGTGCATGACTTTTGAAGAAAGAATGCTCAGGGCTCTAGAAGGGAGAAATGATGGGATCAAAATGGAAGTTTTAGAATATGCAAGGAGTCTTAAACTAGAGAGATTAATAGATTTGAACACCATGGAAAAATAAAATTAATGGAAGCCTATGACAGAGGAAAAGAAGATGAAATTTGCATGCACCAATTTTAAGGGTCGTGCTATGATCTGGTGGGATCATGTGCAGAAAGACCTAAAAAAAAAGAAAAGGAAAAGACAAAATTAGGACCTGGGATAAGATGGAAAAAAATTGCAAGATTTTTTTTTTCCTTTGGACTATTCCCAAACCCTTTTTAGTAGATTTCATAACTTGAAGCAAAACTTGTCCACCGTGGAAGAACTCACAAATGAGTTTTATCAGTTGTCCATTCGTGTAGATCACCAGGAAACTGATGAGTAACTGGTTACAAGGTATGTGGATTTTTTTAAATTTTATTTTCAAGATGAATTGAGCATGCATAAGGTTCACAACGTGGAATAGGCATACCAATTATCCTTAAAGGCTGAGGAAAAACAAAACTGACAATTTGCTCAAAGGAATAGAGGATCAAGGAGGGGTACATCGATTTCCTCACAGGGTAGTTTCAACTATGGTAGAGGTGAATCATCCCAAGGAGTTGAGAAAGCAGAAGATACTCGACAAGGTAACATGAATCAACTACAAGGAAGAGGATTTCAAAGGGGTAGAGGATATGGTGGTGGCAGAGGAGAACCTTATGTGTGTTTTAGGTGTGGTGTATAGGGTCATCGAGCATTTGAATGCTCAAATTATAACATGCAAGAGATGAAGCAAGGACAACAACCTAGTTTAAACTTGGTCCAAGCTGAGAATGAAGAAGAAGGAGTTGAATCTGAAGTCCCACCTGATATGGGGGAGAATCTCATGATACAGAGGTCAATGGTGATTCCCGAAAAAGAGAAAAGGCGGAGTAGCGGAAATGAAGATTCTTGGCTTCGGAAAAATGTTTTTCTAACCAGATGCACTTTCAGGGGAAAGGTATGTCAAGTTATTGTTGATAGTGGTAGTTGTGAGAATATGGTTTCTGAAGAGATGGTAGATAAGTTAAAATTACATTGTGAAACACATCCCCATCCTTACCGAATTGCATGGTTCAAAAAATGGAATGAAGTCACCATTAATTAAAGATGTTTGATCAAGTTTTCCATCGATAAGACTTATAAAGATGAAGTGTGGTGTGATATCATTCCGATGGATCCATGCCATCTATTATTGGGGAGGCCTTTGAAATATGACAAAAAAGTCATGCATGATGGAGAAAAAAATAGCTACACCTTTTGGAAGGATGGATCAAAAGTTGTCTTATTGCCTCTTAAGGATGAGGGGAAAGCTAAGAATATGTTGTAGGAAATAGAGCTTGTTAAGGAAATGAAGGAAAAAATATTTTGCTATGCATTAATAGTGCAAAAAGGATCCCAGGAAGACATACCAATCCCTACTGAAGTGGCTAAGGTACTAGAAGAATATGTTGATGTTATCCCTAATGAACTACCTGATGGTCTTCCACCAAAGAGGGATATTCAACATCACATTGATCTAATTACAAGATCATATTTACCTAATCAGGAAGCCTATAGGATGATTCCTACACAACATGCAAAGCTCAACCAGCAAGTGACAGAACTTATAAAGAAAGTTGTGGTAAGAGAAAGCATGAGTCCATGTGTTATACCGACATTGTTGACTCCTAAAAAAGATAATGCATGGAGGATGTGCACAGATAGAGGAGAAATCAATAAAATTACCATCAAATATTGGTTTCCTATACTACACTTGGATGACATGATGGATCTGCTAGCCGGAGCTAAATATTTAAGTAAAATTGATATGTGAAGTGGATACCACCATATCCGGATTCGCGAAGGGGATGAATGGAAAACTACCTTCAAGACCAGGGATGGACTATATGAATGGATGGTGATGACATTCGCGTTGTCCAATGCACCTAGTACTTTCATGCGGTTGATGAATTTTGTGCTTCAACCTTATATTGGTAAGTTTTTTGTCATTTATTTTCATGGCATCCTAGTTTTTAGTAACAACAAAGAAAACCACATGCAACATTTAAAAATTATATTGGATGCATTGAGAAAACATCATCTTTATGAAAACCTGAAGAAATGTAGGTTCCTACAAGCAAGTTTAGTATCTCAGTAGAAGGAGTCAAGATGGATTTATAGAAGGTCAGAGCAATTTTGGAGTGGCCTAGTCCTAGGAGCATAAAAAAGGTAAGAAGTTTTCATGTGTTGGCCACCTTTTCCCAAAAAATTATTCAAAATTTTAGCAGTATTGTAGCACCCATAAAAAATTGCACCAAAGGCAAGACATTCATGTGGATCAATGAAGCTGAGGAAAGTTTTCAGTTTTTGAAGAAGAATGTAATTGAGGAACCTATATTAGCCTTACCATATTTTAATAAAGTGTTTGAGGTATACTGTGATGCTTCACATGTAGGCATTGGAGTTGTACTTAGCTAAGTAGGTAGACCAATTGCATTTTTCAGAGAAAAATTGAATGAGGCAAGAAAGAACTACTCCACATATGATGCAGAATTTTATGCAATTCTGCAAGCATTGCAACATTGGAGGCATTATTTAGTGTTGAAGGAGTTTGTGCTATTTACTAATCACATTGCATTAAAATATGTAAACACCCAAAAGAAATTGAACAGTATACATGCAAAAATGGGTCTCTTTATTACAAGGCTACACCTTTGTTTTGAAGCACAAATCAATATGACAAAGTCAATTTGCAGATGCTTTGAGTCGATGCATTGTTCTTTCGACAACCATGGAAAATCAAGTAATTGAGTTTGTTGTATTAAAGAATCTCTATGCCTCTGTTAATGATTTTTGGGAGATTGTGGAATAGTTGAAGAATCCAGTCGTTGGGAACATGGATCTTACTCAGGGTGAATACTTTATACAAGATGGCCACCTCTTCAAAAGAAAAAAACCATGCATTCCAATTGGTTCTATGAGAGAAAATATTATCAGAGAACTTCACAGTAGTGGTTTGACTGATCATTTTGGAGGATAAGACACTAGCATTAATCCAAGATAAGTATTACTGGCCGAAGATGAAAAAGGATATAACCAAGTATGTGGCATGGTGTAGGATTTGTCAAATGGCTAGAGGAAACTCACAAAACACAGAGTTATATATGTCATTATCAATGCCCAAAGACCCATGGACATATATGAGCATGGAATTTGTGTTGTTGGGGCTCCCAAATAGACAATGAGGTAATGCTTCTATTTTTGTGGTTGTTGATAGTTTCTCTAAAATGGATCATTTCATTGCTTTCAATAAAACTAGTGATGCATCAAGGGAAGCATAGATGTTTTTTTCAGAAATTGTTAGATTGCATGGGGTTCCAAAACCTATTACCTCTAATAGAGATACTCAATTCTTGGGTCACTTTTGGAGGACTTTATGGAGGAAAATGATGACTCAATTACAATTCAACAATGCCTATCACCCCCAAACAGATAGGAAAACCGAGGTAGTAAATCGGAGTTTGGGAAACTTGTTACGTAGCATTGTTGGAGAGAAGCCCGAGCGATGGGATTTGGCTTTACCTCAAGCATAATTTGCCTACAATAGTTCAATGAATAGATCTAAAGGTAAATCTCCATTTCAATTTGTTTACGGTAGAAATTGTATGGGTGTCCTAGATTTGGCACAGTTACTGCTTGGGGATATGATCAATGATGATGGGGAAGCATTTGCAGAACACATTCAATAGTTGCAGTAACAAGTGAGACAAAATTTGCAGGCCAGTAATGAACATAGAAAAATGATAAAAGATGCTCACTAACGATATCAGGTATTCAATGAACGTGATTTGGTGACGGTTTATTTATGAAAAGAGTGGTTTCCTAGAGGAACCTGCCACAAATTGAAGTATAAGAAAATTGGTCCTTGCAAGATTCTCAAGAAAATTAATGACAATGCTTATAAGGTCAATTTTCCAGTTGATCTCGAGGGTCATAACTTTTGACTCGATTATTCATTTGGGTTGAAATTTTATAGGGATTTGTGTCTCGAAGAGTTCACTGTCGTGCCAATCTGACCCTTTTGATTGGACCTCGTTTTGACACATTTTCAGGGCCAAATTTCTTCATATAAGGCCTCAAATTGGGGTTTCAGTTTTTTTCGAGATTTTTTAAATTTGTAATTACCAGTTATCTCTTAGTTTATGAACCTAATCAAAAAATCAAGTTGACAAATAGTGTCCTCTCTAGTTAAGTTTTAGTTATTGGTTAGTTTTAGAGTCATGCGAGAATTTTCTAAAATTAGTTGGTTTTGAAAATATTATATAGTAGTTATAAGGGGTTGAACTTCCGTTGTAATAGTTAGGATCGAGAAGGAATAAAAGACAGTTATTTTCCCATTCCCGTGTGTTTGCATGGTTTTTAGATATCGTGAATAAATCAAAGTTTATTGGCTACATCAGATCTTCTTGAGAATTTTAACCATATTTGTTTTTGTTGATTCAACTTGCCCATTTCCCTGAGGATAATAAGTTGATGAAGTGAAATGTTTCACTCCAATTTTATTAAGGAATTCAGTCAACTTTCCAGATATGAATGTTGTTCCATTATCGGAAATAATCTTAATTGGGAGACCAAATCGAGAAAAGTTGTTTGTTTCAAGGAAGGAGATTACTTGTTGATCTTAGACATGCTTAAGAGGAACTGCTTCATTCCACTTTGTAAATTAGTATGTGGCAGTTAGTATAAAAATACGACATGCAGAAGATGAAGGATTAATTGGTCCAACATAGTCTAATCCCCATTTAGAGAAAGAAAAATCCGATAAGACTAGTTGTAAAGACATAGCAACGAACTTTTCCCTACCAGATGCCTTTTAACATTCAACACAAACTTGTATAAAATCGTATGAATCCATAAATACAGAAGGCCAATAGTAACAAACTCTTAGGATTTTTTGTGCAACGGCTTTAGCAACAAAGTGTCCACCGATATGAATATCATAATCTGTTGATCCATGAATATTTTTCAAAATCATTTAGGTTGGTGTATCATCGACACGACGTAATATCAATCCATCATCAATCCTACAAAAAAGTGAAGTACTCAAAATTAAATATTTTGAGGCCTCAAGTCAATTCCTTCTTCGTTCATGGCACTCAATATTATTAGGACATCTTTAATATTACAAATAATAAATTATGTCTCGATACCAGGGATGTACTACTAGATCAAGATTACCATATTCAATTATGAATAATTCAAACAAGGCATCTTCATTATTTTTAGAAGA
The DNA here is from genome assembly GCA_009831015.1 of Picea engelmannii. Lineage (NCBI taxonomy): Eukaryota > Viridiplantae > Streptophyta > Pinopsida > Pinales > Pinaceae > Picea > Picea engelmannii. The sequence goes on from ML776725.1 coordinate 1,034,611, forward strand.
ATATCCTAGTTCAGGATGTTGAGCCAGATGTAGAGCTAGATCACGTCCCTTGATTGTATTAGAAGTTGTGATCATGAAATCATGTTCTTGGATTTTGGCAAGCCAATGTGCAATCTTTCCAGATAAGTGTGCTTTTGAAAGCAAAATTTTGACTGCAGGTAAATGGACTTTTACCTGAGTATGCTTACCAAGAATAAAATGACCAAATTTCTCAATAACTTTAACAAGAGAAAATGTATGTTTTTTTATTAAAGTATATTTGAATTGATCTTTAGATAAATTTGACTCATACAAGCTATTGGTTGCTCATTAGTATGATCATCTTTCTGAAGAAGTATTGCAAAAATAGCTTCTTTAGTGGCATTTGTATATATGATCAAATCTTTCGCAAAATTAGGATTTGCTAATACTAGTGCATAATTAATTGCATTTTTAATTTCTACCAAAGCCTTTTAAGAAGTATCAATCCAGGAAAAAGCTCAATCTTGTTTTAACATATTATGAATAGGTTTTACCATTCTAGCAACATCGGGAATACATCTTCTGATGAAATTGATCTTACCCATGAATGATTGAATTTCCTTTTTAGAAGATGGAGCTTGAAGATTTTTAATGGCAATGAATCTCTCCAGATCAATATTGATGCATGAATCAGATACAACGTGTCTGAGGAGTTTTCCTACAGTGACACCAAAAATGGATTTTGTAGGATTCAATGACATACCAAATTTTCTGCAACGGAGATAAACTTGTCTAAGATGATCGAAATGATCTTCTCGAGTTTTAGAATATATAGTTAAGTCATCAAGATAAATCTAAATAATTTTATCGATCAGATAATCAAAAGTTATTTGCATAGTTTATTGGAAGGTAGCACCTGCATTGATCAAGCCAAAAGTGATATGCTCATAAGCAAAGGTGCCCCAACGTGTAGTGAAATTAGTTTTATATTTTTCAACCCTCTTGATGCATATTTGATTATATCCTGAGAAATAGTCAAGAAGTGACATCATTTGAGATCCTCCTAATTGATGTAAAATTAATTCCATATTAGGAAGAGGGAAATTGTTTATAACACTCACTCTGTTCAAAGCACAAAAATCAACACATAATCTAATATGTCCATTCTTTTCCATATTGGGACAAGATTTGAAACCCATTCTGAATACTTAGTCAGAAAAATTATATGGGCATTTAAGAGATTCTCAACCTCATTTCTAATAGTTGCTTCAAGTGCAGGATTTATTGGTCTTTGTCTTTGTCTTACTAGTTTTGCTTCTTGTTTAATAGCAATTGCATGTTGTATCACACTTGGGTCAAAACCACGCAAACCTTCATAGACCCTGGAAAGACGTCCCAAAATCCATGGAAGAGATCCATGAATTTTTGTTTCTCTTGTTCTGAACATTAAGCTCCAATTTTTAGAATCTTTGGTTCTTCTTGAGTCCCAATGTTCACAGGAATATTGTTTCCTATTTTTCTTTTTTATTCATTCTCTATGATTTTTTTTATTACTTATATCACTTGATGAGAATAAGCTTTTAAAAAGGTTTAACCACTTGGGAAATTTATTATCTTCCAAGGATATGATCTCTTTCTTTTTCAAGGGCTCATTCTACAAGAAAGAACATATGTTTTCATCAACAGAGAAAACTTGTATGGATTCAATGTTGTTTGGAAAATGAGGACGATATAAAGACATAAAGGTACAAGATGGTCTTTCAAGGATCAATTTCTTTATAGAACTGGCTACAAAAACAACTAACCTATATGCCATTGAATTTAGATCCCTCCTTGTATGAGTAATATTGAAAGATAAAATATTATAAATTAGTTGCCAAACTGCTCATGTGTATATCTTAAAAATTTTATTAGATGGGTGTAAATTCTCTTAACCAAATTGATGATAAGATAAGAACCCCCCAAAACAGAAAGGTATAACAGCCTAAATTAAAATCGTTTTCTATTCCAAGCAGTAAGGCTTCAAACTCTATCACATTATTAGTACATGCACCATCAAAATGCATATGCCACATACCATCTTCAAGATCGGGAGGTTGTGAAACACAATTATCATCTTCTTCTAAAAATATAGAATATACACCAATATCTTCTACAATAAAATTCACATGCGGTTGAGGCACTCTTTCGATATATGGCGATATTTGTCCTTCATAAAGAACAATTATATTTTTACCATTTTTAGGAAGGGACATGTGTGTTCCATCCAGTGATATGTATCCACTAGTTAACGTTTTCCAATCTCTTCCTAAAATAATAGAGTAGTTTCTTATATGACTTGTATATTGCATGTGATCCTAATTTTAGGATGTGCACACAACACCAAAGTTATGTCTTTAATTTCACCAATTGTAGCATGTTGTTGACTATTATATGATAACATATTTTTTGAATTTTCATTGGTGCATGAAATACCTAACTTTTCCATAATGATTTTAGACATAACATTGGGACCAGACCCCCCATCAACCATACAACAGTGTGTGAATCTTCATTGAAAGATATAAAGGAGGATTTTTTAAATAATTCCTAGGATTATATACACCTAACTTATTTACATACAATTCGTCTTCATTTTTTTCTTCATTTAAACTGGCAATAATATAAGTCTTACCTTAGCCCCCGGGGGGAAGCTCAATTGGCAAGTGTCGTGATATAGCGTGTTATGTACGATGAGGTTTCAAGTTCAAATCCCCCCGACTTACCCGTGCTTGCGGAAGGGGCATACGTATGGCACCTGGAGGTTATAGTGGTAGCGGTCAGAATTGACCCCGTGTCACGCGAGTACGAGACCAGCCCAGTTGTCGATTCCACCAGCATAATATATATATATATATATATATATAAGTCTTACCTTCTATAAAATATTTCAGATGCTTTTTTTGTTTGGGAACAATTACCATATCCAATAAAGAGGCATTTTCTTTAATGTTAGCTAATTGTTTCAAAATATTATATTTTTATGAAGAATATGACGTTGGAATTACCTTAGGACTCTGAGTACCCCTTGTGATTTGAGGATCAGTGTGATGAGAGAATGTACTTGGGGAAAAAATGGTTTTGGGAGGACCACCTTTCTTCTTTATTTGATAAGATTTATTTCGAGTATCAACCATCATTACATCCACTTCAAGAGCCCAATCTAAAGTGACCATCATAGTATCATATATTTTTCCAAAAGTTTGTTCTCCTACGTTCTTTCTAATTTCACAAATGTTCTCATCATGATTTTCCTCATATAAATTACACCATGCCCTTGAGAGTATTGCTTTAGGTTGGAAAATTTGAGGCAGATTTCTCAAGGTAGCTTGTGTGGAGGTTTCTGCAAAGGTAGAATCAATACACACTACAAGGAAAAGACCCTCTAGCGGAGGGTTTTGCAGACGCCCCTATTAAAATAGCCCAAAAATCCATTTATAGCAGAGGCAAGCGGGCAGAGGTTTTAGTGGATGTTTTTGTATGGCATGTTTATAAATATATAACGCACCAGTGCGTTTTATACGACTTACGCACTGGCACCCGAAAAAATAACGCACCGTAGTAGGGTTATTTCAAACGAAACAAAAAAAAATACTCTGGTGCGTTGCAAAAATAATGACACACCGGGGTGCATAGTTGCTCTAAAAAATTACGCACCGTGGCAGTGTTATTTTTAAAATTTTTATATACGACGGTGCACTACTTAAACAATTACACCAGGGTAGATGATTTCTCCCAAACAATGGCGCACTGCGGCAAGGTTTTTGAAAAAATACTCTGGTGCACTATGTAAATAACGACGCACCGGTGCGGCTAGTTATTTAGTGAACCGTAAAAGGGTTAAATTAAAAAAAAATTGCAGGCCATATTCTTAGCATGAAGAGACGACAGCCGAGAGAGCAACAGGAACAAAGTGTTGACCTGTACAATTTTGTACGGGATTGGGAGGCAAGGGAGAGGGAGAGGTATTTGTTTCCTGGGAGTTTTTGTGAATTTTTATGTATGCATTTCAGTTGTAAATACTTGAGTCTAAAGTATAGGCATTCCAACTATAAAGACTTGATTCTAAAGTATGGGTAGTATCTCAAAATTTTAATCTATAATCATCTGAAGCATGTTGTAGAGTCAAGTATTTGGTGAACTCCCAACTAACGGGTTGTCTAGCAAAATTCTAATCTATATTAGTTGCTAATTCATAATTGTGTGTGATTATGATGACAATTTGAATTCTTATGACCATGATGTCCACATTGGGAATCTTGATCCATGGGTACCTACTACCGTTTAGATCGCTCTTCCCATATCACCATCATGATCGTCAATGATTATAACCTTGTGTGATCTTGTTGTCAATGATCATAAACTACATGATCTCTCCATCAATGATCATAACATTCGTGATCTCGTCGTTAATGATCATAACCTGCGTGATCTCATTGTCAATGATCATAACCTTTGTTATCGTCGTCAATGATCATAATCATCTCTCAAAATCCTAAACTATAATCATTGCTTGTTTATAATATAGTTGGGAGTTCACCAAATCCTTGAGTCTACAACATGCTTAGTCTAGCAAAATTCTAATTTATATTATTGACAAATAAAAATTTCGATAACTTTTAAAGCAAAACTATGTGTATATTTAAACGACACCACACCGGTGCATCTATAGCACTGGAACACACCGGGAGTTGCATCAATAACCGCACCTTGACATGATTAAATAAAAAAAATACGCACCATCGTATGATTATGTCTAAAACTATACTCTGGTGTGCTCTGTGGTATACCGATGCACCAGTCAGCACACATGATCTAAAAGGGCGCACCATGATAGAGTTATTTAAAAAATATATATAATCTGGTGTGCTTGTTAAAACCATATGCACCAGTGCCGCTAATAATAGAGCGCACCGTGACATGGTCAAATAAAAACATTTATGCACCATTGTAGGATTATTTTAAAAAATATATGTCGATGCGCTACGTAGTATATTGACGCACGAGGGGGCACTGTTGCTCCAAAGGGAACACCGTGTTAGGTTTTTTTTTAAATAAGTGGTGCCCTATGTAACATCGTACGCACCGGTGCATCGAACAATATATATGTCGGTGTTCTTAATAGTAACTGAACGCACGATGCACACCCATGCTTTAAAAGGGTGCACCGTGTTTGGGTTATTTGTAAAAATTATTATCTAGTGTACTACGTAAATATTGTAGCACCGATACATTCAGTAATCGAGCACATCGGAACAAGGTTTAATAAAAAACAATTATCGGTTGTAAAATTCATTTTTACCATTTTTAGTGTTGTAGAGCTCAAAATCATTGGTGCCATTTTTGCCTCTCTGAAGCACCCTGTCATCGATGCTTCCCTTGCTTTCCATCTGTTGTTGTGTGCGTGGCTTTCAAATTTTTCCAAATGGTGGAAAAGATTGGTTTTTTTGACTACATGCCAGCCATGCCTCCCCGACGACAAAATGTCCAGGTAATATATTTGTTTTTTTATAACTTAAGTTTTTGGTGGATTAAAATTTAAAATTGAGTTAATTTTCACTGTTTAAAAAAATAAAAAAAATTATGTGTGGTGCGTTCGAGACGTTCATCTTGCACTACGGTTGGTGCACCCTGTAAATTTACAGGGCGCACCACAACATAATGTTAAATTCCTCGGTAGTGCATATGTAAAGAGGAACGCATCGACACATTCGTTTATCAGCGCACCACGTAAAATTATTTATCTATTCGCCATTGTGTCTCAGTACCTCTAATGCACTAGTATGTTACGATACATGACGCACTGCATGAATCAATATATTATTTTTCGCGGTTCTCTAGTAAGCGTGTGCATCGTTGTGTTCATGTTTACAAACTTACCATTTTAAAAAATTGGCATTTTGTCGTGGTGTGCCCTGTAAATCCTCGATGCACACAGCTAGCGGTGCGATCCGAACGGCTTGAAAGCATCGCCCGAAACAATTAGATCAAAAACTACAAATTTCCGTACTCATCAATTTTAAAAAAATTAGTAGGGCAGTGCATCATCATTACCGAAACACACAGGTGCATTTAAGGAGCGTGTACGCACCACCTTAACTAATTAAAAAAAAAAGTATGGTGCGCTAGGATTTTAATTTGTTTTTATTTTGAGCAATGCATAGGGTAGTCGTAATGCACCGATGGGGCAGTGCATCAATTTTAAAAAATTGGTGGTGCAGTGTGTCTCCATTACGTAAATGCATCGGGGCATATAAGGAACGTATACGCACTGCCTTAACTAATTTAAAAAAAAAAATACGGTGCATTAGGATTTTAATTTGTTTTTATTTTAATCGGTGCATAGGATAACTGTAACGCACCGGGGCATGGGTTTACCTGACCGCACTGGTGTGGTAGGGTTATACAACACACCACATAACATAATATAACAAATTTTATCTGGTGCATTAGTTTTTACTGGCGCACCGTGGGCGGTGCTCACAATTTATGTACACACCGCAGGCGGTGCATGACTGTTTTTTAGGTGCATCGGTTATGAAATTTACTTATTTTTTGAAGGAATTTATTTTTCTGTATTTATAAATAAATTTCTCATTTAGTAGATTTTTTTTATGTTTTATGTATGAGTGGGGTTGATTTATTTCATATGTTCATCATGCAGAGACTGAGCGAAGAGAACAACAACAACAGAAGGAGAAGAGGGTGGACATGTACAATGTTGTACGAAAATGGGAGGCAAGGGAGAGGGAGAGGGATTTGTACCCTCACCCTATTACTGTAGCAAATAATGTTCTCTTGAGGAATGTAGGCCTCCTTAAGTACTATGAGCAGGTTACATCCTTGAAGGGGCACTCTGGGTTGTTGGTGCATCTGATCCATCGATGGGATGTCCATCGAAAGGCTTTCCATGTGGGTCTGGATCAGTGGCACCATCCCACTGAGGAGGATATTTACTTTATCACTCGGCTATCCAAAAGAGGGGAGGATTTTCCCCAATTCCCAGATGTCCCAATAGTTGTTGCAATAGAGAGGAAGCTCATGTACTCTCAATGATATATTAGGGTCGATGTACTATCCCCCGTTGATTTTCAGGTGTCTGGTGGAGAACTGTGGATCACCTCTTTCAATGCAGAGAAGGCTAGGTGCCTCTCATTGTCAGTGACGACCATAACACACTTTATCAGTGATGGGCAATGCATTATTTTCCCTCTTTTTTATTATGTTGATTTGTTGGTACAGAGGCCACAATGTATTAGATGGTCTGCCACTTTTTTGTGGCAGTTTTGTATAGCACTATACAAATGGCGTGCTATGATACGTGGGAGGTCGAACTTCCCTTTTGTCTCGGAGCTATTTTTCTTATTTTTTGAGAGGTTTTCAGAGACGAGGCCAACTTTTCTCCATCAGCCGGCTAGGTCGAGAACTCATGTGTGGATGCACATGTGAGGGAAGATGATGCCCAAGAGGGGCCATTCGGAGTTTCCCATCAGGATTTCCCCAGATGCACTAGGGCTACTAGGCAGTGAGGCGGATCACATGGTCATCATGATGTTGCATCCTTACGTAGGTTTGGATTTGCAAGGATGTCTGAACATTCTCTTCACACCAGATGAGCCACCAAATGATAGAGGTAATATTAGTGTTTTGTTTAAATTAATCTAGTTTCATTTTATTGTCTTACTTAATTAGAATAAAATTAATTCTAACACGTTCTTTAACTTGTTTTATTAAATTGTTTAATGAAACCGTGTAATTATTGTTGTGTATTATATATTTTGCAGATATTTTCACTTTCATTGGGGACATACCTCCTCCCCCAGCAGATGACGATGATGCGATGATGCCTGAGGTTGCGACAGGTCAGGGTCCTCGGGTGCATATACCCAACGACATGCGTCATAGGCCAGATACATGATTCAAGTTGGATTTGGGTGATCGAATCTGTACACTTTTGACTGAGGTGGGAGTCTACTCTGTGTCAATGCGAGACATCATGGCAGACCCTATGCTCTTGGAGCTTTGGAGGGAGATGTTGTGTGATTTCATGCCTCTTATGCATCATATTGTCAGAGCTACCAAGATACTAGCAATGAGGAGGGATCCCGATGATAGGCACAACTCACCTTTTAGTACGACTCGTTCATCCAGTACCCCATCGATTGATGAGGGTGGTCAATATCCCTCCCCTCCTCCTCCTCCTCCTCCTCCTTCACCTCACCCAGATCATGAGCAGACATCACATGTTCCTCCTCCTCCTCTTTCACCTTACCTAGATGACCATGCAGGACCTATTCCTCATCCTCCTCTTTCACCTCACCTAGATGAGCATGCAAGACATATTCCTCCACCACTTATTTCTGGTCAGAGAGTTGACCAACCACTTCCTCCCAACCATCCATCATCTTCTACTACAGACCAAGCCTCCACTACTGTTGTAGATATGCATATTATCCCATCGGTTGGACCATATATGTTATAGCAGTTATTTGACTTGTTCATTATATATATATATATATATATATATATATATATATATATATATTCTGTTCATGTTGATGTACTTAATTTATATGTTGATGTTGATGTGTATATTGTTAGGTCATGTTATATTTGTTTGTTAAATGTGCTTGATAGATGTGTATGTTATAACAACGTTCATTAGATGTGCATTTTTCCTGTTGATCATGATTATGTACTTAATTAATTTATATGTTGATGTTGATGTGTACATTTTTAGGTTATGTTAGATATGTTTGTTAAATGTGTTTGATAGATGTTTATGTTAAATCATGTTTGCTAGATGTGTGTGATGAAGATGTTAGACAATGTTTGTGTTTTGTTAGATGTGATCACAATGATGGTGCTCTGTTAGATTATTATATTTGTGTGCTAGCTAATTAATGATGTTTATATGTGCTAGAGGTATATATAATTAATTAGATGACGTTAGTGAATTTAAATGTGTATTTTAGATTATGTTTATGGTTATCATCATGATGTTTATTTTTATTAAATGATATTTATTATAGATTATGTATTGGTGAACTTATATCAAAATTTTATATATGAAACATAAAGACTTAATTTAAATAAAAAAATACAAAGATATTTTTATAAATTACAAAGTTCAATACGACTGAAAGTATAATTGTAAAATTACCATAAACATTTTTCTTTTGCATAGATAGTTCATATATATTCATTCTAACTAAATTATTTTTCAAAAAACAAATTACATATGAATAAATGTTATTTTCCATTGTATTAATTACTCTTTTTTAATAGACTCTTATATACTAAAAATTGTTCTTATAAAAAGTTATGATCTCCAATGATATGCATTCTATTGAACCTAAAATTTTATGGATGCAAATTAATCTTTCTATTGTTATTTTTGTCATTATTTCGTAAGTTGATTGCTATCAAATTTTAAATTAGTTCATTAATTGTGGTTTTACTCAACATTGGGGGCATAAATTTTATAAATATTTCCAAGATCAGTGATAAAAGTATGTAAACTAACAAACACTTTAGTTAAAAACCAAATTATCACAAAATCATGTTAGAAATTTAATTTTTAAATTATAAACCACGTTATTTGTTAAATATCTTACTTTTAAATCTACAAAATATATGAACATAAACTCAATTTTTGAATCATCATGTTAACATATCATCAAAAAGGTTGTACTATTAAACATGCATATCAACCATATTATTACTTATAATATCAACATAGATTATTAGGATAAATAAGAAACTATGTAAATTAAAATATTACCATTCAATATC
>ML776725.1:1044455-1078906 GCA_009831015.1 Picea engelmannii
TATATATATATATATATATATATATATATATATATATATATATATATATATATATATATATATATATATATATATATATATATATATATATATATATATATATATATATATATATATATATATAATTAAAAAAATTAATTAAATAATTCATGCATGGTTTAAAATATTCACAAGTCAAATGCTCAAGCAAGGAATTACAATGCAAATCTTAAATTTTTTTCCCTAAGAGATATAAGGATCAAAGTCATATCACTAACAAAAGTGTTTTATACAAGTGCTTGAGTGTGTCCAAGGGTAACAAGATTGTTAATAAATGGATAAATGACACCTTCTATACATATCAGAATTCTAAGTACATCATTGTTACTATGCTTTTTTTTAGGTCTCAATGCTTCTATAACATGATGGTAAAGGTTTCAAACATCTAACATCTTGAGGCCTTTTTTAACATGATAATAATTCTTACGACTTTATCATGATAATAATTCTTAAAATTTTATATAATTAAACATGCAACAACATATAAATATGTTCAAATAAAAATACAAAATTCTATTTCAATCAATCGTTCCATGCAATCACAAATAATTTGAAAGACAAACACATTACGCATCAAACTGATTGTTAACCAACTGAAATTGTTCAAAGATTTTTTATAATTAATTTAACATTTCCTCTGTCAAAAGATGAATAAAAAACAATATAATTAGTGAAATAAAGATAACAAAAAGATACAACAACAATATTAATGATGAAATAAAACATGTACATATCACTATATGTTGTCATCACCCTCATTATCTTCCTCGCTTGGCATGATCACACTATTGTTCTAAAAAATATGTTTTGATCTATGGTCGTGTCTTAATACGAACCACCAATCCCTATCCAACACATCTGGGTAAAAAAACACTTGGTTGCAGTGTTTTGGGAAAACATAAGGCTCCTTAGCTTCATCCCACATGTTTCTAGAGTTGATACATATCATCCCACTATCGTGATCTTCCTTTACATTATTTTGATCAAAGGTGTCCCACCACTTGCACTTAAAAATAACACATTGGAAAGAAGAGAAGTCCACTTGAATGATCTCTTGTATCTTTCCAACATAACCTAATGTCCCTCGTATTAGGTTTTGTTCGCGGTGGCTATCACGACTAGATTGGTCAAACTCGACTTCCACCTCCCAGTCTTGTGTCATGCGTACATCATCATCATCATCTATACGAAAATGATGTTCATATGCCCACATAGATGGGAACAAATGCACCTATAAAAAAGTGAATAAATCACAGTGCCATGTGTCTAATAAGTCGACCAATAAAATATTAAATATAGATGTTACAATTCAAAGGTGCATTATGAAATTAAAACTGTACATAAAGATATTATTACCGAGTTGTTGCACCCAATACCTATGTTTAGTGCATCCTCTTCAGCACATGGGTAATGACCAGATGCACCATATTTATCTCTGATTTGGTCAGCAACCCAACTATTAGGGCATATCATTGGCATATTTTCTTTTAAATCATCGGGATAGGGCATGCATCTACCATTCAACCGTATAAAATATTTCATGTCACTGTCCCATTTCCTCCTCTTTTGTTCGTACAATGTGACCCACGGTTGTGTTGCCTCCAAATTGTAAAGAATGAATTTATTGATGGCATCAATTTTTGAATTCGTTGATGTGTGTGTGTGTGTGTGTGTGTGTGTATTCATGAAATCAAATCGACATACAGTACGTATCAGATCAACATATACATTATGAAGTTTAATGTGAATAGTTACTGTGTATAAATTTGACAAACAATAAGTCACTTACTCTTTATCAAGCGCCTTTTTTCGATTCATTTGGAGATGATCCCCTTCTCTTTTGTCTTCATCCCTTTCGTTGTCCCAAATCACCGCACCTGGTGTGTTGTAGATCTGCTTGATGTACTCATTGGCACAATTGAAAGACTCGTATGATATGTACCCCTCTACCATAGACCCCTCTGGTTTTTCCCTTTGTCGAATAAATCCTTTCAATTTCTTCGTGTACCTCTCTAAGAAGAACATCTAATGATAGGAGACCGCTCTGAATAATTCAACCTCATCTACTAGGTGAATTAGAAGATGAACCTGCAAGTCCAGGAAACTCATCGACAATTCCTTCCCAAGAATACAAACAATCTCATCTATCTCTTGACGCCACAATGGAATGCTAGCCATATGAATCTCCTTTGATGTGATCCAACATACAAATGAAGATAATTTAGATATGGCACACCATAGGTCCCAAGGCAAGTCATGGTTCACACACCCATGCACGAGCAGAGGATAATGACACTACAAAGTAAACACATACAAAATTAATTATGTTTTGTCCCATGGCATGAATTTATAAATCAAATACTAAAATCATGTGTTTGACATACGTACTCTTAGAAGGTTCAAATGGTCATGTGATTTTAACCCCGACAAATGGTCTTCCATAGTTAAGTTGTGTCGTAGTGAATACCCGTATAAAGAAGGCACCTTCACGCCCAATATAACTTCCTTTGCCAAAGAAAGATCACCTTTCTTCAATATACATGAGACATCACTTTGATTGAAAGACCAAGAGGGACCAACCTCTCCTCTACTTTCCTTTTTTGGCCAATGTTTCTTTTTTACTTTTTGAAGAAATAAGATCTCTCCTAACAACCAATGTGTCACTTTATTTTTATGATATGTGCCTCTACAAAGAAGATGAAACATTTTTACATATATGCATGGGATCTAGTAAGTGGACAATCTTAAGATGCTCCCAATATGGGAGCTCATAAAAGACAGATTTCATTTTCATCCCAATGGGAAATTTCTCAACATAGGTGTCTAAGAATTTTGTATCATTGAACATAGGCTCCCCATTTGGATCTAACATTTTTGTAATCTCCTTCTCCTTATCTATCTCATATGCTCTGTTATCCCCTAGCCTAGGGATAACTTAGGAAATTATGTCTCGAGGCCCACGGGTCCTAGACATGGAGTACCGAGAGCCAGATTGACTTGAGCATGGCCCTGGAGGGCCCATCCTTTCATTCTTCAGTGCCTCCACTTTGTCAGCAGTAGAAACATCCATCACATCGGCCTGATCTTATAGTAGAAATGGATCTTACTCCATGAGGTAATGAGTCTGAGTATCATGGCATGTGTCACTTTGATCCTCAAAACCTTTGAATATGTGCATTTAATTCTTTTTTCTTCTAACATGTGCTTGGAACTTATGCTTTTCCACTTGACCACACCTGGGGGGAATGACATGATGCCCTAGTAAGTTGGTACCCAAAAGGTTTGAGTTTCCACTGGGGGGTTTCATGAAAGTCCATCATCTACTCCCATCATACTTACTGCTAGTCCCTAAAGTTGCACTTGATTGTGAGAAGCAAAGCTAGGGCATCATCAGATTATTGCAAAAGTATTTTGGAGGGTTTTTATGGTTTGGTTTTTGAATAAGGTGGTTGAAAACTAGTTCAAGGTTTCAAAATAATAGGGAAATTCAGAATAAGAACAACAGATATCCCATTGACTGGTTAAAGGGTAGTCACATAGATGAGTTAGACACATAAGGAAAAGAGAATATGAAGTTTTCAATTTGTCAACTTCACATAAAATTCTTATCTTGAAATATCATTAAGAAATAAGAACATCAACTTGAAAACATAAACTTGAAGATAATCAAAACAACAAATTATTTACTGTATCAATTAATAATCAAGAAAAAAATGCATTGCAGTTTGATAAATGATCTCAAGCATGGAGAGAAAAAGAATGGAGTAGAAGATAAAGTCTAACCATCAATATGCCTTTGCCATTAAGTGGCATATAGAATAGGAATGCCTTACAAAGAGTTTTGAAACAGATCTCCTGGATCTCCCAATTTTCGACCCTAACTGATTCTTTCTTTTGTCTACTTAAACTATCCAAAATATCTCAGATCTGATTTTCTAGTATTCTATTAATGACAAGATCTAATTAGCATCTATCTAATAGGGAGGTTAGCTCAAAAAGAGCATTTATATTACAAAAATAGATATCATCTCAATAGCTTAATCTCAAATGATCTTTTCAACAATACATTTGATCCTACAAAATGGAAATTGGTTTGATTTAGTAATGCATTTCGAGGTATTCGACTTTCATAAGACAAAAATAAGTAAATCTTTCCTTGTTCCATGGTAAACATCAAAATTTAAAGTGTGCCAAATCCTTCATAAAGCTATTAGGGTATGATAACAACACTAGCCTTGGCAGTATTCTGTTTCAACTTTGTGGTGAGTACCATCTTATGCCAATAGAGTTTGAAATTTATTTCTCTGAGCTCTTTGAGAAATGCTCTTTGCTATCTTTTCTTCTTCTTGAAACCCTGTATCCTTTCCTGCTGCATGGCACTCCATTGCTCTACATGAGCCTTTTCTTTCTTCAACTGTTTCACGATTCTCTGAAGTTCTCTAATCCTCTCTTTATCAGTTCTAACCTTAACCTTGAATTATGGAAACTCTTATGCAAGTGCAGGCTCGTTTAGATCTATGGCAGCCTTAGGTTCTCTTAATTTAATTTGGTATCTATAAGCCACTCCTGAGTTGTGATAATCATATGAACTAGCTGAATCCGTGGCTTTAGGCATATCTGATATATGGTTTGAATCTACAGGGTTGCTTTCTTTATTTTCAGGAACCCTACTGATACCTTTAGCAAATGCTTTAGCTCTTGACAATCTGGTAGTAGCTCTTGTTACAGGTCCTGTAGGAAATGGAGCAGTCTGCTTACCTCTTTCTGCTGGTTCTTTATGTAATGGAGGTTTTCTTGCCTTTTCTTTGATATCTTCTTTAGCGTCCTTGGAATAATATTATATAACTATGACATCTTCTTCTTTGATCAAGGGGTCGAACATAGCTTTGGAACTTAGCCTGTATTTCTTGGTAACTCTAGTAGAATTTCTCCTAGGGTTTTGAGACACGCGCATAGATTTCTTCTTTTTCTTTTTGAATGCAGCACCTTTCTTACTGGTTGCTTGTGGTTTATGCTTGACTGTGGTTTTAATATCATAATCCTCATCTGAATCTTCTTCCATTTTTACCTCTGCCTTAGAAAACATTTTAATTTTTGTATCAAATTTGGGTCTCTTACCTCTGTTGGTCCTTGTCACCCTAATGGCAGAAATTTCTTCTTCAGCAGGAATTTCATCAACTAGAATACTGTGTTTCTTTGTAACAACCCTTTTTCCTTTACCCCTTTTTCTGTTTGGTTGGTTGTGGATCAGGATTTAGGGATTAGATCAACCAGTTCCAGGGTTTTTGTACTTCACTCAGAGCAGAAATGACCAGAGTCTTAATTAGGACTTGATGAAACAGGCTACCTTTTGCAGTGGTGGGGTGTGACTGCACCCTTTTTGACATCTTTGTTGGGATTTTGAGTAGAAAGTAAGGTAGATTTAATAGATAGTCTCCATTGATATGCATTAACAACCTTATATGGTAGATATAAACCAGCGAGAATCTGCCTTCGCAGGTGATATACCTGTGAATTATGATCAAAGCAGTATGTCATTCTTGTCTAATCCAGCTGTGAGGGACTCCCTTTCTCCAATCTAGGTTTTTCTTATCTGGTAGCAAGAATTGGTTGACAAACTCCATGACTACATGCTCCTTTTTCCACCATCGTTTTCCTCCAACTATCAATCTGTAAGCTTTGGCGATGGATTGCTCTGTCACCAACATCAACAACTTACCGATCACCACTTCAAAACCATCGAAGTTTTGTGCAAAAACCATAGATACATGTTCGTCATGAACTTGGAAGGTGGTGAAGAATTCGAACCAGCCATCGTCTTTAAACCTTTGCACCATTTGTGGATATGCTTCTAGTATCTCATCACCCTCAGGTTCCAATCTGACAATTTGCCCACTTCTCTTAGGCGCCATATCGATAATACGATGCTGCAACTCAGCACTGTCGGAAGTTGAATTTAAAACCTGCAACTGTTAGCATATAACAATTTCTTCTGAAAGATACTTGCGCCCATAATTTGATAGAATCAAAACAACGAGTGACAGGGTCATATAATGATGTTTGGGAATTGAACTGATTTGAAATGAGTCTTTGCAGGTAAAGAATGATCCCATCATGTAATGGTTTGAAATGCATAATCAATTCAAGTGATATCGTGGGACACATGTGGATCATTTGTCCACGATTTATGTAATCATAACAAGATCAGGGTGGTTGGCACTTGTCATGGCATACATTAGCGTTGCGGGAATAATGTTATTCCAGTAGTGCTATTGATGACTTGGAAGAAATTTGAATTTGCAAGATTCAAATAAGCATATGATGTGACAAATCTCGTAAAACCATGTCTTAAATCCCAAACTTAAGAAAATTATTCAAAAATGCTAAAATGTGAAGAATAACAAACTCAAAACAAAGATTAAAGTCTAATGAAAACAAACAATGAAGTATAGGAAGGGAGGGTTTAGGATTAGGGTTTCTCACTAGAACAAAAGCAAAATTAGAGACTAACACTTACCACTTTTCATATTTTTCCCGCTCATCCATCCCATTACACTGGTTCGGGCATTGGGTTGGCCAAATATCTAAGGGTTGTACATTACCTTGTGTGGAGAAGGGGTTAAAGGCCCAGAGGGAAAAGTAGTTGGCAAAAGATAAAAGCCAAAAGAATGAAACCTTGAGATGCTTCGCCCAAGGATCCCTAAGAAAGAAATAAAAATCTTCTCAGCAAGAAACAGAGGGACCCATAAAAAATAATAAATCAAGACCTAGTTAGAGTATAGGGAGTCTCATCACGAGCCATCCTATTAGGTCCATGGGCATGTAGTGGTATGACACTACTGACAGCTGGTCACCGCGCCAGGGTAGTGGCTCTTGGTGGCATAGCCAAGAGAAAGGGGGTCTCATCACGAGCCAACCTTCTCATTTCTGTGAAATGCTTGTGGGTAACATTGACACCACTAGTCACCACGCTAGGGCAGTGTCCCCTAACTAGCCTCTTGAAAGAAAAAGCAATAAGAATAAAATACGAAAGGCATGAATGGGCTTGGAAACATTTACATCCATAACAAGGTGCAACTCACCCTCTTCAGAGGCACCCACGGGTAAGCTATACATTTCCCTTCTATCACTGCACCCATTGCCCAGACATCCTTTACCACATCATCCACTCACATGGCCTGGATTTGACTTCTCCCAGGAACATCCCACATCCAATGGGCATTATCCCAATAGGACTTCCTAGCGTCCCTTCGAAACTTGGCTTGCAGATTAGCATAACGTCTTTGAGCACTTGTCCAGGTAAAGGGGGTTTCATGCACATGTTTAAATAGCTTGATGATTAGATGTTATTGACATTGCTATGATCCTTGTGACTTATGAGCCCATGGAGGGCATATTTGTTGATGTTGCAGGGCCACACCCGATGGACAGGTACATATGGGGAGATGATTAGTTCAGACCTCCATAGGGAAAAAATCCCATCTGATGGATACTAAGACCCCAGCTGGGGGTAGAGACAGGTCAAGGGATTGCACGAGAGAGAGAGGATGGTGTTTCACCAGGAGCAGCCTGGCAGGCCTAGACCCAGGGGGGTTGTGCCCTTTCCACTATGATGTAGGCCTTGGAAGGCCCATGACATCACCCGATGTTTTGGGATGTTTTGGAGGCAATTGTGTGCCAAGTGGCACATGTGGCAGGTTCTTGAGGCCTAAGGAGGCCTAACGTTTTGCTCCAAGAGGCCAATGTTGCCCAAAAGGGCCTAACGTCACCCTAAAAGTGCATGATGTCACATTAGCATCTTGTTTTAGGGTTTAATTATGACATTTAATGTAAAAACTGGATATTATTTGTAATTGGCCATGTCGCCCTTTTTGACCTAATTATGGTCATTAATATTGTATAAATAAGGGGAAAATCCCTCTTATTTTTCATCATCTTTCACTCACACTTATGAGGACTGAAATTTACTCCCTCCTTAGGGTTTCTTGGCTGAAATTTTAGGCGCACTTGTTGAAGGAGGCTAAATTTGGTGTATTTTGGCAAGCTTCTTGGTGGATGTGTTCAAATAGGGATTTTATTGATTATTCTTGATGTATGTAAGTTAATTTTCTGCAATTATTCTTAATTGAATGGTTACGGTTTTATTTATCTTGCATTTACATTCAATATTATGAAATTTCTTGATTAAACTTCTAGGAAGACTAGCACATGTTATTGTCCTAGCTTCAAAATATTTCACCTACTAGATATTATCAAAAGGTCATTTTTCTTGAAGCATGATCTAAGGCCTTGCCATTACAACACCTTAGTATCCATTGCTTCATCTTGTCTGATTTTGCTTCATCGTTGAGTTAAAAAGGGAGGAAATATACTAAGGCCTAAGGTTACCTACACCTTAGTAGCTAATTTCCCCTAGGGTTTGATAATTGGAGCCTTGGGTTACCAACACTCCAACCTATCATTCTCTCTTGTATTTGAATCTCCATTATCATTTTTCTTCAACATTTGTTGTTGCATTATTGACTCCATTTACCCTAAAAGCACTAGTTTAAGTCCTCTCTTGAGTAATTGATCAACACAAACTTCAAAACCTACTCTTTGAGCAAACTACTAACACTTTCTAACCCTAGAATAGCCTAACCTACTAACAATATTATTGTTGTTACTAAAGTAAACTACAGTCATTAGATGCGGCATTAAAAGCTCATAAAAGCAATTGAAAAGGTTGATTATTACCTTGCCTTGTTTGCTTCTACCAAATGCTAGTATTGTGATTTCAATAGTTAATGATTCTTAGTCATTTTGAAGTTGTTTCAAGACATTTAATGTGAAGTATTGCTCTATAAAGATTGTTGTTATAATTTTCTATTTACTTCATCATATTCAACAAATTGCTTTTCTCAAGAAATTCCACAGTTTTATGAAGTGTTAACCAACAAGTGTACTTGCAAATATATCTAGTTTCTTGTTGCTTTGTTCAAAGCAGGTACACTTTGACATATTATCTTTTCATTGGTTATAAAAATGAACTTTCTAATTGGTGGTGAATTGTGAGAGGGGATCTTTATCTAACCACTTTGACTTTGCCTTCTCAAACCCCCAAGTCATCGGGGAAGTCTCCTTTGGGCCTACCACCCTAAATAGAAAGAGACATCCTGTTGAGGTGGCAATGATAGGATAGTTTCATGTTATGCCTATTTTCTCTCATTTGACCTTTTATTTTATCAAAGTACAAATTGTGCGATAACATTTTGGTGTCGTTGTTGAGGAACACTGAATCAATATTCCTCAAACGACACTTTTTTCGGTGAGCCTTTATCCAAATAACTTTTCCTTACAAAGATTACCTGGCAACTCCACTGAGGGTGATCCCCTCATTCCTTTTATAATTTCAAAGAAAATTATCTGGCGACTTCATAACTGATGACCTGTAGTGGACGTGAGTACACACTCTCTTCCACTGTTGTAATCCCTATTACCCCTACAAATCCTATTACCATTGTAAGTCCTCCTAAATAGTCTCACACAGAACTTTTTGGCCCTTTGGACTTAATGAACACCCAAGGAGGATTGCATAATATCCCTAAAGAGGATGATTCCTAGATACCTAAATTCTCGGGAGAAGTAGGATCTTATGGAAACTTACACTCGGATAAGTTTTATGATGAATATGAATTTCATCAATCGGAAGAAGAACACCCTGACACCTTCATGAGGCTTTTTGCAAGCTCACTCACCAGGAGTGCCAGATGCTGGATTAATGGTCTCCCGAATGGAAGCATCAAAACCCCTGAAGATCTTGAATGAGATTTGAAGGACATGTGGTGTAAAAACAAAAGTATGGCCTCCTTTCACTCTTAATACCTCAAAGTTTGAAAACAAACAGACAAAGACGTTAGGGAATTCAATGATAGGTTCAACACTCTCATTAGCAAACTTCGGCTCGATTTTCTCCCAAAGAGCGTTGTTCTCCAACATTACCTTAACTCCTTTGAAGTAAATTTACAATTTACCCTCAAGGATCAATTACCTACAACCCTAGAAGAAGCTCAAGATGTTGTTTTCCAGATTGAAGAGAATCTTAAGTTCGGTGGTGCCATCTATCAGGTCAATTTTTTGAAATATGATGACATCTGGGAGATAAATAAGGAAATCATGGGAGGACTAGAGCATGACCTCCCAAAGATTCTAGAGGTAGAAAACAATACTTTCCATAGGAAATGGAGCATAGGTTTCTCAAACATGAACGACGCCTTAAATTTTTCAAAAGAACATGAACCCTCTGAGGATCTAAGTATCTTTGAAAGAATCACTCAGTTAGAAAGGTCACTATCACAAATCCAAAAACCACTTTCTATGAGACTTCCTCAAACAATAAAATATCATGCTCCAAGGGAACAAATTTGTCTGAACACTTTGGACCTACAAAATGTTGCAAGACAAGAAAATGATCTTAAACCCTGGGCATGCAAGGACTCCTATTTTGAACGTTCTCACCCAAAGGCTACTCATGAGAAACCTAATTTTGTAGATTCTATATTCATCTTGTTCGCACCAAGTCAAACCCAAGAAAATCAAGACATGAGGAAGCTTAGGATTGAATACTTTGGCCAAACAAATGAGAAATCAAGGGTAAAGATCGAAGAGCCCCAGGTGTATACTAGCAATCTACCCCAACATTTCCCAAAACCTGACAATAATAGGACCAATCTAAGCACTAGTATGGCCTATATCCTTCAAAAGGTTAAAAGGATTCGTGAAATGTTGAAAATCCCTTCTTTGACAAAGCAAATCCCAGATGACCAACTATCATCCAAAGAAACCTCCACGCTATTACAAACTGGTCATTTTGAGAAAAATGAGCAAACCCCCTTTCAGGGACATAGTGAATACAACTCATTAGATTCATGCTTATTTCAAGTTTGGCCCACACTTCCCTCAACATAAGAAGACAATATTAGTAAGGGAAAGGGTGACCATAATATTCCTAGCAATCACAAGAACAATATTTCACTAGGTAATGATGAGGTGTTGCATTTGCACGAAACATACATAAGGGATAGTGCTTTGGTGGGGCCTCACCCCATCATTCTAGAGAAAGAAAGAGATACAATTTGGGGTGATTATCCTGACTATGAATCTAACATCTCTGAAGACTTGGATGATTATTATTCTACACAATAAGATGACTATTTGATGAGGTTTAGAAGGAAAGGAATTGGATTTGTCAAATGGGAAGGGGATGATATTGAAACTAGTAAAACACATGAGCCAAACAAAGAAAGTCTTTTTGTATTTTCCCCTGATGTTTTTCCTTTCGCTTTAGAGGAAGACTTGGATCAAATACAATGCCCAAAGAAGGAAGAGTATCAACAAATCGTATACAAATACAGGGAGAAAGAAGTTGGGACTGCCAAATTATTAAAGAAAGAAGAATATGACATGTTGATCAAGCCATCCCAGCAAGAAGTATTCATAGCAGAACCCCACCCTCCTCCCTCAAGACAATACACCAGGGTTGTACAAGAAACAACTAGATTAAAGACCAAGGATTACAAAGAGGGAGATACAGGCTGGATGTGGGACACAAAGAAGGGAGAGCCTACTAATGTCAAGGGAAGTGCACAATTTTGGCTTGGACCCTTTAGAGTTGGAAGAAATTCAATCGATGATGCCTACTATTTGTCTACATTGAAAGGAAGAAGGCGCCCATTACCAGTTATCATGCACCTCCTCAAACCCCATTAGGGGGAAGAGACTTGACTTCTCAGGTAAGTATAGTTAAGTAGGTAGGAATTTTCATTCATTGTATATACCATTTTCATTTCATGCTAAAGTAGTTTGTATTTCCATTTGTATATATTCTTGCTTTCATTTTATGTACTATATATGAGCTAGGGGTGATATCACCACCCCAAATGATTACTATTAGTCTTATGTTGAGATCAAGCAGGTGATAGGTTATGCCATAGATGTTGAGGTTCTCATGCACTCTATGTTGAGAACATGTCCCCGAGTTGGAGCCAGATGTTATTCCCTAGACCAGGGGTAACTAAGGAGATTATGTCTTGAGGCCCACAGGTCCTAGACATGGAGTATTGAGAGCCAGATCGACTTGAGCATGGCCCTGGAGGGCCCATCCTTTCATTCTTCAGTGCCTCCACTTTTTCAGTAGTAGCAACATCCATCACATCAGCTTGGTCCTGTAGCAGAAATGGATCTTGCTCCATGAGATAATGAGTCAGGGTATCATGGTATGTGTCACTTTGATCCTCAAAACCTTTGAATATGTGCATTTAATTCTTTTTTCTTCTAACATGTGCTTGGACCTTATGCTTTTCCACTTGACCACACCTGGGGGGAATGACAGGATGCCCTAGTAAGTTGGTACCCATAGGGTTTGAGCTTCCATTGGGGGGATTCATGAAAGGACATCGTCCGCTCCCACCATACTTACCATTTTTCATCTTTTTCCCACTCATCCATCCCATTACACTAGTCTGGGCATTGGGTTGGCCAAATATCTAAGGGTCATACCATGCCTTGTGGGAAGAAGGGGCTAAAGGCCCAGAGGGTAAAAGTAGTTGGCAAAAGATAAAATCCAAAATAATTAAACCTTGAGATGCTTCGCCAAAGAATCCCTGAGGAAGAAATAAAATCTTCTCAGCAAGAAACAGAGTGACACATAAAAAATAATAAATCAAGACCTAGTTAGAGGATATGGGGTCTCATCACGAACCAACCTATTACGTCCATGGGCATGTATCGGTATGACACTATCGATAGATGGATACCATGCCAGGGTAGTGGCTCTTGGTGGCATATCCAAGAAAAAGGGGGTCTCATCACGAGCCAACCTTCTCATTTTCGTGAAATGCTTGTGGGTAACATTGCCACCACTAGTCACCACGCCAGGGCAATGTCACCTAACTAGCCTCTTGAAAGAAAAAGAAATAATAATAAAAGATAAAATGCATGAATGGGCATGGGAACATTTGCATCCATGACAAGGTGCAACTCACCCTCTTCAGAGGCACCCACAAGTAAGCTATACATTTCCCTGTTATCATTGCACCCATTACCTAGACATCCCTTACCACCTCATCCACTCACATGGCCTGGATTTGAATTCTCCTGGGAACATCCCACATCCAATGAGCATTATCCCAATAGGACGTTCTAGCATACCCTCCAAACTTAGCTTGCAGATTAGCATAACGTCTTTGAGCACTTGTCCGGGTAAAGGGGATTTCATGCACATGTTTAAATAACTTGATGATTAGATGTGATTGACATTGTTATGATACATGTGACTTATGAGCCCATGGAGGTCATATTTATTGATGTTGCAGGGCCACACCCGATGGACAGGTACATATGGGAAGATGATTAGTTCAGACCTCCATAGGGATAAAATCCCACTTGATGGATGCTAAGATCCTAGTTGGGGGCAGAGATGGATCAGGGGATTGCACTAGAGAGAGAGGATGACGTTTCACCAGGAGCAGCCTGGCAGGCCAAGACCCAGTGGGGTTGTTCCCTTTCCACTATGATGTAGGCATTGGAAGGCCCATAACGTTACCCAACGTTTTGGGATGTTTTGAAGGTAGTTGTGTGCCAAGTGGCACGTGTGGCAGGTTCCTGAGGCCCAAGGAGGCCTAATGTTTTTCTCTGGGAGGCCAACGTTGCCCAAAAGGGCCTAGCATCACCCTAAAAGTGCATGACATCACATTATCGGCTTGTTTTAGGGTTTAATTATGACATTTAATGTAAAAACTGGATATTATTTGTAATTGTCCATGTCGGCCTTTTTGACTTAATTCTGGTCATTAATATTCTATAAATAAGGGGAAAATCCCTCTTATTTTTCATCACCTTTCACTCACACTTGTGAGGACTGAAATTTGTGCCCTCCTTAGGTTTTCTTGGCTAAACGTTTAGGCGCACTTGTTGAAGGAGGCTAAATTTGGTGTATTTTGGCAAGCTTCTTGGTGGATGTGTTCAACTAGGGATTTTCTTGATTATTCTTGATGTATGTAAGTGAATTTTCTGCAATTCTTCTTAATTGAATGGTTATGGTTTTATTTATCTTGCATTTACATTTAAGATTATGAAATTGCTTGATTAAACCTTAGGAAGACTAGCACATGTTATTGTCCTAGCTTCAAAAGCTTTCACCTACTAGATATTGTCAAAAGGCCATTTTTCTTGAAGCATGAGCTAAGGCCTTGCCATTGCAACACCTTAGTATCCATTGCTATCTTAGTCGATTTTTCTTCATCATTGAGTTAAAGGGGGATGAAATCTATTAAGGCCTAGGGTTACCTACACCTTAGTAGATAGTTTCCCCTAGGGTTTGATAATTGGAGCCTTGGGTTACAAACACTCCAACCTATCATTCTCTCTTGTCTTTGAATCTCCATTATCATTTTTCTTCAACATTTTTTGATGCATTATTGACTCCATTTACCCTGAAAGCACTAGTCTAAGTCCTCTCTTGAGTAATTGATCAACACAACCTTCAAAACCTACTCTTCGAGCAACCTATTAACACTTTCTAACCCTAGAATAGACTAACCTACTAACAATATTGTTGTTGTTGCTAAAGTAAACTACAACCATTAGATGCAGCATTAAAATCTCATAAAAGCAATTGAAAAGGTTGATTATTACATTGTCTCGTTTGCTTCTACCAAATGCTAGTATTATTATTTCAATAGTTAATGATTCTTAGTCATTTTAAAGTTGTTTAAAGACATTTAATGTGAAGTATTGCTCTATAAAGATTGTTGTTATAATTTTATGTTTACTTCATCATATTCAACAAATTTATTTTCTCAAGAAAGTCCATGGTTTTATGAAGTGCTAACCAACAAGTGTACTTGCAAATATATCTAGTTTATTGTTGCTTTGTTCTGGGCAAGTATACTTTGACATATTATATTTTCATTGGTTATCAAACCAGACTTTCTGATCGGTGGTGACTTGTGAGAGGGGATCTTTATCTAGCCACTTTGACTTTGCCTTCTCAAACCCTCAGGTCATCGAGGACGTCTCCCCTGGGCCTACCACCCTAAATAGAAAGAGACATCCTATTAAGGTGACAGTGATAGGATAATATCCTGTTACGCCAATTTTCTCTCCTTTAAAATTTTCTTCTATCAAAGTACAAATTGTGTGATAACATGCTTTAAGCCATTTTACTGGTGTCATTATTGCAGGCCTCTGGGTTCTCTCTAGTTTACCATTGAAATCGGATGTTTCTCTTCTGTAAGGGTGTTGTTCTGGGAAGAATACCCTGAAGAAGTCATACATTGGCTTTCATAGGTGGTTGGACCACCTAGCCTTCAGAGAAGGTCCACAACATTTACATCCATGATAGCCTTTTGTTACAAAAGTTGTGAAATTATTAATGTATACAGAGCATGTTAGCGTTGAAGATCAGAACAATCGCAACAAATTAAATATGCCAAAAAATATTATTATGTATATAAACAAATCAATAAACATGTAATTTACAAGAGCAAAATCCTAAGCCTAGATAATCATGTGTGGTGTAAGAACATATGCCATACAACGTAAAAATCCTCTCTGTTGCGATGGGTCTTGATACGTCGTATACTTGTATCCCTTCCCATAATTCCTTCAATTCATCTACCAATGGTTGTAGGTAGACACCCATATTATTCACTTGTATTCTACCAGGGACTGTAAGAGCCAACATAAGATGTTCATTCTTCATGGACAACCATGGGGGGATATTGTTATTAATCACTACTATAGGCCAAGCATAATAGTTGGTGTTTTGGAGGGAATATGGGTTGATGCCATCCATGGCTATGTTGAGTCGTATACTTTGTACTTCATCCTTGAATTTGTTGGGCCATGTATCCTCTATATGCTTCATGGATATTGAATCTATTGGGATTCGCATAACTCCCAACTCACTTCTTTGTGAGGCGTGTGATCCCTGCAACATAGTTAATTCTTTGCAACGAAAGAGCCTTTGAATCCTTGGGATTATAGGGAAGTGCCTCAATATCTTATGAGGAGGACCATGTGATTTACCCTTTTTATTTGATTTATGATATATTTCATGCCCACATTTCAAACATATCTCTTTGTCTGCATATTCTCCTCTATATAGAATACAATCATTCAGACATGCATTATATTATATGTACTCAACACCCAATATTTTCAACATCTTTTTTGCCTCTTCTCAACTACTGGACAAGATATTATCACTCAAAATAACCTTATCTTTGAAAAACATGTAGTTAGTGGGCAATATAAATGTACAATGTCATTTAAAGTTCATAAAATCGATCATTTTTAATGTTGATTGTGTAACAAAATTTCTCAAATTATAAGGGACTTAATGATGGTCAATTACCTCAATATTGTCGAGAAACATTTGTTTGACATGCCAAACTTTGCTTTCAAGTTGTACAGCAATATTGTTGTCCCCAACTGGGTAGACTTTGACTGGTCAGGTCCAGAGAGAGGGATGGTGGAAGCAGATTTCAAACTTTCGAATAAGATATCAATGATATGAGCATCATCCCCTTGGTCATCATTATAGAATGCATCTAACAACATTGTCTCCATGTCAGTTATATCCCGTAAATAATCATCCATACCAACCTCTATTTCATTGACTCCATTGCCAACTTGTGAAGAACTACTATTGTTGCAGTCATTCCTAATTGGTGAATCTAGATGTAGTGGGAATTGAATAGGTGGTTGATTCAACCATTCTTGGTATGTTTCCTCTTTGAGTTGTTCTCTTATTGTAGCCTTCTCTCGATTTGACATTGTAGTGGGGTGCAACGGAAGATGATAGGTAGGTTTTTCATTCGGAATCCTAATTTCAAAAATATTGAACATTATTACATCAATGATATTAGTAAGCATAATGCAATTAGTTTGTTCAAATCACATTATACCCAGCATTAATTATTACCATTGTTGACCCATGATTGTGGTTGGAAGATGGCATGTTACTATTGACAACATAAAGTGGTTGTCCATTTTTATCTACCAACTGCTTGTGGTATGTTGCTCCTTAAAAGAGCTTCCGACGTTTTTGAATTGTTGGAATATTATCTGCATCTGAACTCGATTCTGAATCAGGATCTTGCAAATTTGGATACATTTTTATTCAGATTGACAAGGATAAAAAAAAAATCAATTAGATAATCGAAATATAAATAAAAATTGAACTTGCTGAAGAAGGAAAGGGAGAACTCTATGATGGACTTTGAGCAATATGGAACGGGCTAGAATTTGAAGAATTAGTCATTTGATATTATAAAATTTTCTCCTTGCATTTAAGCAAAATCAACAATATTTTTTTAAGAATAAGGCGACTTTAAGAGGAAAATGTATACTATGGAGTACTACAAGTCATGTGGATGCATCGTAAAATATAATTTAAGATGAATATACTATTTTGTGTGTAAATAAAAATTCAAATAACTTTGAAAGCATAATGGTGAGCTTATTTAAACAACACGCACATGTGCGTATATAACAATATAAAGCACTGGGGCATTTATTTACGAGTCATGTCGGTTCATAAATAAATAAAAATGAATTATCTGATAGCAATGCTCCAAAAAATTTAAGCGCAGCAATGCGTTGTATTAATAGATGCACCGGGGTTTCGAAAAAAAATTAAAAAAAAGTGCGACTTTGTTTTTTTACAATTGAAAAATGAGCGAAAATTTAAAATTTAATTTCATAAATTCATTTAAATAGTAAAAATCTATTCATTGTTTCATTATTTTACCAAAATTTACAGTGGAGAGATTTGCAAGAGAGCCATATCGAACAGCACTGTGGAGCAGCATAATACTTTGGAACATCGGGATTATTTAGAAGATTGGAATTTGAAGGTTATGGTGATTCATTTAAAACCCTTTTCATAAAATCTTTCTTGGGTATTAAGCTATTGAGTATTTTATTATTTTGTCAAAATTTACAGGGGAGAGATTTGCAAAAGAGACATACAGGAGAGCACTGTGGAGCAACAAATCAATACTTTGGAACAAGAGACTTATTCAGAAGATAAAAATTTGAAGGGTATGGTGATTCATTCAAAACCCTTTTGGAGCAACAAAATTATTCTGAAAATCAAAATTTGAAGGGTTTTGTGATTCACTCAAAACCCTGCATAGTAAAAATTTTAAATTTTACTGTTGATTTTAATAATAATTTTTTTTTACAATTAGTATCTCTATTTATATTTAATTAAAATTCAAAAAAAAAAAAAAAAACATACTTACCTTAAATCCTTGCCTCTTCTTGCTTATGTGACTGCAAAATTTCACCTTAGGGTTTAACTCCCTCTATCACTTCATAATTATAGTTTTTCATTTTAGGCATTTTAGATTTTATCGGTTTATGTTTCCATATAAAAGACATTTGACATGTGATGCATCGGATCCAAACCTCCTCGACCCTGTCACATTTTTTTTTTATTGTTTTGGGTAATCAGTGCGCCTAATTGAATCTAATGCATCGATGCGCTTTCGGATAAAACGCATCGGTAATGTTGCAACATAATTAAAAAAAATTGTTCATCGATGTGTAATTTTATTTGTTCATGGTATTTTTTTTTCATTTTTTTTTTCTATTGGAGCGGTGCTGACAACGATACATATCACATCGTTGTAATTTATAGTTTTTAAAAAAATCCAATTTTGATATCGGTGCCTTTCATATATGGAACGCATTGGTGGCTTTATATTATGAAAGTGCACCGAAAAAAAAAATTGCAGAAAATTACGTGATTTATTTATAAAATACATTTAATAGTTTGTGCATTGAATGGTACATGATATATATTGATAAAAAAATGTGTGAGAATAGTTCAAGTAACAAAAATTATGATCAACACAATGATAACACATCCAAGAAGAAAAAAAAGTCAAGTTCTTTGTAAATTCTATACAAAACTAATATGTTAAAAGACAAGTTCTTTTTAAATTCTATACAAAATTGATATGTTTGAACTATATGTAAGTTTAACTAATATGTATCGGTTAGTGCATTTCCCGCAGAGCCATAAAGTGAGGAAGATCGATAAGATTCTTTGTGATTTAAGTGCAGAAGAGCGTAAAAGCTTGATGGAAAAATTGCAAAAGGAAGAATCGGGTGAATGAAAAAATTATATTCAATATAAATTCTCTTTTGAATTTCATTAATAATATACTTAACAATATTAGATAGCATGTTTCAAACAATCTATTAATTCACATATGTTTAATGTTCTATAGGGACCAACAACGAAGGAACATAATGTCATCCTAAGAAAATAAAAATTATAGAAGATGTAAATGATGATGAATTGATCCTTAGCTCATTTGGAGTGGTGTTGGAGGTTAATGAAAGGGGGGGGAACTTTTACAAAACTATGAGAGATATAGTGGAATGAACGTATAGACGTACTTTCCACTTACAATACAAAAATCAATCCAATGATTCCAAGAACCGGGTTATATCTAAACTGCAGAAAGTGTTTCCATAGAAATGGTCAATGAGACTTGTCAGACTTCCAATATCAAAAACATACAACAACAAAAAAGAATCATTCAAAAAGTAATATTCCTAAAAATGTTTTTCTAGAATATGTATATATTAATACAAACCATTTCTTTATTAATATCAATTTTTTTATCCCCGTATGGGGTGACACGTAGGCCAACATTGCCACTCGGCTTAGCACTGAACCATGGCTTAAATGTTGTAAGTCTCTCCCCATCTCTTTAGTATTAACAATGGGAGCAGACCATTATAGCAGACCTATGGATGAGAGACATCTCCCTCGCGTGAAAGAGCTGGCACTGCAAACATTAAATATGGTCGAGGTAAAGAGGAGCCAGGTGCAGTTGTCCCATGAAAATATGAAAGCAAGGAGGTCTGGACACAGTTGGTTCATTCTTGCTCTGAACCTCCCTGCCGACTGTAATCTCTGGTATGTTTGTATCTATATCCCGTCGAATCTGGGGATGTCTTCTAGTCACTCCTCCTCCACAATGCCAAGGGAGCGAGGAAAGCCTCGTCGCAGTTCGGCTTGGCACACCCACGTTGCTCATCTACAGAGAAGGCAACACATGGCTCGAGCACTCTCACTGGAAAATTCTATCCTTTGGAAAAGAGCGAGAGTCACCTGTCTTGCACTCCATGCCACCGAAATTGAGTCTGCAATGGAGAATAGAGCTCAGACCCCTCCAGCTCTGGACAATTGGCAGCCCACAGACACTAAGCGGGTAGAAATTCCTGCAAATGAGCCAGAAACACAAGCTGGAAGCAGCTTGAGGGAAAAGCTCAAAGAAGATCTCCCAACCAAAGAAGATAACACCACAACTTCCCTGAAGCCTCAAGCAATAGACACGAAAAGGAGGAGGCTCTATGAGGACTACCCAACTTGCTATGTCGAGGAGGTGCCATACAAGGATGAGGTCTTGAAAAGGACCTGTGCGGTAATGGTGCACCACACAGACATCACCGCCATGGAAAAGAATGAGGCCAGAGCCGAAGTGGAGAAAGGAACCTCAGGCGAGGCAGCAACAAACGAAATGCATGCTCCACTCCTTCGCGCAACACACATGGATCTAGTGTTCAAACTCTGAGGCCAAATGGCAGACTAGGAGCACAGATCCCTCCCCATGGGACAATGCTTGGACCTACTACTGGACGCTTACTCCAATGCTCCAGCAAAATGAAAATGCCCAACATGCGCACAACCGTTTGTCATTCAGGCCAAATCCGCGTGTCAGGAGGACGAGGGCGATAGGTCACCGGGTATCTGAGCTTGTCTTTTTTAGTCTAGTTTTCAATCTTGTTGTTCAGAGTTAAGACGATCTATTTCCATCGGTCCTGGTTTCCTTCGAGCAGGATAGATGGAGAAACAGTATTTTGGCTTATCTTCCTAGACATGCTACACGTGCCCCAAACTGTGCTGGTTTCCGGTAAAATGGCAGCACATTTGGTGGCAACAGTAAAGATATATCTCTCTGTATTTTTGTAAACTTAATATAGCAAGTAACACCCCATTTTTTACTTATATATATATATATATATATATATATATATCAATTTTGTTATATTTAGTTTTCATATATCAATATAAAAACAGTTTTTTGTCATGTTACTTTTTTTCTGGAAGATTATGAAAATCCCAAAGGATCAACGAGCTGATATCCAAAATATGCCAATAGGAATGTCGAAAAAAACATACAAGGAGATGGTAAAAGAAATGGACATACTTGCATCGCAGGAGGAGCCATCTCAACAACAACATGCTTCAAATGTATGAAATCATTGAAATTTTTTATTAGGTACATACAAATAAATAATATAGCATTAAATATTAATTTTCAAGTATTTTCTCGCAGAAAAGAAAACAAAATGGAACTCATTTAGCACATAAAATAGGATGACAAGGAAGAAAGGGGTTGATATCAAAGTTTGTGAGTAATTGTTATTTCCTTATAACATTAATTTAAGATTTCATTTTTGTATATTTTAATTTGTTTTACAACAACCATCCTTGAATGTATTCAAACAAGTGCTAGCATACAAAGAAGAGTCATCGCAAGAATTGATTGACATTGGGTTAAGTAAGGGTTGTGAGTATAAGTTAGCATATCAAAAATTAATTGTGGAATTTGTAAGTATCTCATGTTGTTTTACTTCTCTCATTTTATAATTAATGGAACAAAAAAAAAATCTTTTATATTAAATCTATGATTTATTATGGGGTATAAAACTTGCAAGAAACAATATATATATATATATATATATATATATATATATATATATATATATTATTCAANATATATATATATATATATATATATATATATATATATATATATATATATATATATATTATTCAAGATTATACAATTTGAACTGAAATAAAAGAATGAACTTACAAGATAAAAGAACTAAGAAAACAAACACAAAAGCAAAATGTAAAAATAATACGAAGGACAAATTTGAAATTCAGTATTTAAACAGTCTCGTAAGTGAGAAGAAATCAACAAATCTTTTTATTAATATCAATTCTAAGTTACAACTGAGATTATCTCTTCAAGTCCTTGCAAGGACTTGGACCAATGGAATTCTTGGAAGTCCAAGATGTAATTATAACTCATACACGGACATCTAATGTCAAAAGTTAGGATAACGACATAAAACCATGCTGGGTCAATCCAAGTTACATGTGCATCATTGTTTTGAATTCTTGGAGCATATCACCAATCAATGCTTCCTAGTCTTTTCTTTGCCACCTTTAGAATAACTCTTATCAAAAGTTTCACTTGTCTATTTCCTTGTCTCTTTCTTTATCTTGCTCTCCTTCTTTTATATCTTCCTGAAGTAGTTAGGTAGTTCAACTACCTTTTGTTTAAAAATTAATTGACTTTTATTTAAGAGAGGACAACATTATTTATCATAATGGTAAAATATGTTTTTGTATTTAAATTAATAATAGGTGGGGTCCCACTAGGTCTTAGTTTCTTCATTTTCCATAAATTTCCTTGTAACTCCAAAATAATTTGAGCACGCACACACACACACACATATATATAAATCAACAACATAAAATAGATCAAGCTAAGACATCAATCCAAACTATTCCATATCAGCAAACACGTGTACCTCCCAAATATCACAATAGTATGATATTTAAAGTTTCCAAAAATAAGCATCACACGCATGTTGTCTGTCCAAAAATAAAGTATCAAATGTCTAGAATAAAACAATGCTATGATACAAATTAAAAAAGATGAGGGTATTCCTTCCTGAAATATTCTTCTCTTTCTTTTATGCCTTCAGACTCATTTGGTCTAAGATTTAGAAAGTTTTCGTAATAAGTTTTTTTCTCTTCATACTCAACTATTTCTAGATGTATGTCACTGAAGCAACTTCTCTTTTACCACTTTCTTCCTTTGTTGTTTGTTGTTTTGAGTGTACAAAGGATGATTGGGATGCCTCGGTGCTAAGGGAGGTAATTGGCTTCTTTCCTTTATTCATATGAACATCATGGGAGGGCACTCTATGGTCTTTGGGAGGAGAACGGGCTATGGAAGTAGTTGATGTAATAAATAGTGTTGTGTGAGGAGGTAGAGGAGGATTGACAGGACACTGCATGGTACCAAAGGGAGGATTCATCGAGTTGTTATCCTAACCATCATTCACTAGGTTGAATAAGAGGCTCGGGAAAGTCCATGATATTGGGGTGTGGTTGTAAAGGTACACTAGGAGTAGTTGGGGGTTGAGGTAAAGCAGGTTGTCAACCAAGGTTCAAGTAACCAGTTTACACCAGTTGATTAAATTATCTTAATCGACATCGAAATGGATAGAAAATCTCATCCTCCTGTGCCTCCCTTGCTACCCAAATACATTTGGAATTCTTCCTCTTCTCCCTCTGTTACCTCTATTACCTCTTTTGTTACTCCCTCTGCTAAAGAAGCTCGTCTAATTTACCATTATCATTTCAATTAGTCTGAAACCTTTAGAGTATAATACAAGACACAACATAATAAACATTCATTACAAAACTTGTTTAATATGATTTAATTATGGCTTTGAATATAACATGGTAATTAAAGAATAGAAGGGATAAATGAAGTAGGAATAATGTATGCAAGGGAAGAAAATCCAAAACTTAATAAACACCCATCTTTTCATTTCCAATTTCCATAATCTGAACTTTAAATCCTCTTGAATATTTCTTAAAAAATTATCTATTATGAATAGTCTATAATTCCTTTTAAACATATGAACAAGGATAAACATGAAAATGAAAATATATATGGTTGGGACAAATGATAAAGGGAGTATATGTTGCAAAAAATGATATATAATGAGAGCAATGAGTGAGAGTTCATGTTTGAAAATTTAAATTGAGTTAACATTCCTCTACATGTCTTTTAGACTCATTCACTTTGCCATTACAAAACCAATATAATATCAACCAATCAACATGTAACTCTTTTGATAAAATTTCCAAGCCATTCCTTATGTCAATCACTATGCTCACAAACTACAGTGGTCATGAACTGCAATTTTTAATCATTTATTATCATCACAATATGTGAAAAGTGAGAGTTTTCAAAACCGTGTATGAACAAAATTTGTAGCCACCAAATTAACATTCTATGAAAGCAACCCAAAATATGCCAAGTTAGCCAAGTATGTTATACAGTATTGAAGAGATCTAAGAGGAGTACGATGGCCATGCATAATGGGTTTGCAACAATTGTATTTAAACTCTAGTTGCTAAATCCTCTTAAATGCTTCTTTAAATACTTCTATGTATATGAATAGTTCAACGTCTCTTTTTATTACATTAACATGAGTAAACATGGAAATGTGATTATGCATGATTGGGACATATGATAAAGCAAATAGGCCTATGAAAAATGATATATAATGAGGGAATAATGTGGAAAATTCATGTAAAAAGAATCTTAAAATTTAAAACTTAGTTGACAAAAACTTGTTCATATTGCCATACCAATCATTAATTATCTTTGATTGGGGTCAACTAAAACCTCCACATCATACTTAAATATCTAGAATGATGTATGATTAGATCCAAAACTATCATACAATGTAAACCAATACCAATTACTCTGGTATATGTATTCCATAAACGTGACTACTCACAATTTTGGACCGCGGTTTGAAATAGAGTAAAAGTTGGGTATGAGAGCCAAAATGCAACAAAAACCATATCAATGAGTTGTCCCTATCAAGAAATCCAAGAAGGGAAAAATATGGTGTGCAGCCATAAGTTGATTAGCTCAAGTCGTAATTATTTTGACAGAGAGAAAGACAAATGATGAGCTCAAAACAAAATTTTTCCGCCAACAAACCAAAAGGTTGACACCAATTAACTTTCAAAACAAGTTCATATTTGAACCCAAGTCGAGTCTCTGTATGCAGTAATATTATTACTGATGGGTTCGACCCATTATTCCTTACAACCATTTTTGTAGTAAAAATACTCACAGTATATCTAAAAATGGAAAGAGGTAATATGAACTAAAAAGAGTGGCGAGCATACAAGAAACCATACCAATCACTACAATTTGAAAACCAAAAAAACATTTTCAACAACAACAAGCTTCAAACAATTATTTCAACCCTTTCAATTTCACGAAATAATTGCTTATGGGCGAAAGACAGGGAAAGAAAACTTCTACACTTCCTACCAGCTAACCAGAGCCAAAACTAATCATTTAATAACAAATTAACTTGCAAGGAAATGCTCAAGAGTTGTGCGAGTACTTACCTTACCTTAGGTGGATTTATGCCAGTTCTCCAAGCTTTGAAATAGTTGCAACAACGAACAACAAGGGTGGTCGATCCGAATGCAACAATAGAATTTTCCCAATACTTCACCAACAAACTAAAATGCGACAGAGGTAACCCTAACAACTTTCAAGGAGAGGGTACACAGGCTTGGTAGCATAAATGCTCCAACCGCTTTAAATTAATGCATACGACACGCAAACCAACTTGCCACCCATGCGTCATCGACCTCAAAATGTTACCATATATACCAACACCTACTTCATAATGTTTAAATCTCATATGATATGCACATTGGGCCATAACTATGGTCAAAATCCACCATTGGAAATCATATAACTTTTGTCATATATCAATCACTTGTCCGTCGACCTTTTCATAAACTATACACCTTACATATCATTTGCATGCAACCATATACTTATTTGCTTTTTATAACTTATCAAATGTCATTTTTACCACAACTTTGATGGTTTTTGAAACTGCAACATAGCATATTGAAGTACAAGATGCATATGTTTGATGTACAAATGAGTATGAGTATTTTAAACCGTGACCACAATATATATATAACTTCAATACCATGTAATGAAGGCATAACCATTCAAAAACCATTGAGTTGAAGTTAGCATATAATAATTGACTTTTGAAAACAATATTGAAGTGGTGCCCTCAATGTAAACCAATACTGGGCCATTATGATGAGAAAGAGAATGTCATACAAGGACATTATCATTTCAATGTTTTCTCCTAGGGGACCCCACCTATTATAGTTATATAAAAAAATTTAAATAGTTTACTGGCTTCACAACTCTTTGTGAGTTCTTGCAGTGGGTGATGAATCATGAGTCAACAATACATGCTTCCTAAAATTGATGTTAATGGCATCGACCCATAAACATCTGAATATACTAGGTATATAATCTTCTTATACCTATGCTTGTTGCTTGGGAAAGAAACCTTGGGATGCTTCTGAAGTATTCACCCTCTGCATACACTGTGTTGCTCAATATAAAATTCTATAAGACCTATGGTTATTTCCCTCATAATAGTGAATTCCCTATGATGCAAGTGCCCCATCCTCTTGTGCCACAACTCACACAAGGTGTTGTCACTATTATGCACCAGGGCTCGAACATGTTCACCCTGCAACTTGTATAAATTACCTTCTCTAACCCCTATCACCTTATCTAAATATCGGTTAGGTTCCTTCTTTTTGATGATTGCTTGTTGATTCCTAAACTCCACTGCAAATCCCTTATCCTTCATAACCGAAACTGAAAGCAAATTCTTCCAAAGACCTAGTACAAACAAGACATAGTCAAAATCTAAAGAGTTACCCGACTTGAGTTGGAAGGGAATAGTATGAACTCATGTTACTAGGTACTTGACATCATCACCAAGCTCAACTTGAACTCTGGAGTCCTACTCCCTCATACTAGAAAATAAATGTTGAGTTGATGTCATATGTCGAGATGGCCCACTATCCACATACCACACATTCCTCGGAGTTGTGCTAGTAGAAAGGAAAGATACCCATGATAAATCATTCTCGAACTTGGTAACAAACTTGTTCATTTGATTTTTTGCAGAGGTTGCTATCTACTTATGTAGTTGCTTCCCTTTACCCTTCTTCTTCTATGGACACTATGATGCATAATGACCATGCTTGTGACAAATTAAGCACTTGATTTTACTCAAGTCCTTCTTTCCTGGCTGTGAGGTCGACTCCTTGCTCTTTTCCTTACCCTTGTTGGGTCCTTTATTGATGCCCATATTTGACTAACCAAATAGAGCTAGGTTCTCATTACCACCCTTCTTGCTAGCCTTTGACTCCATTCAAGTCTCCTCCTGGATACAATCATCCCACAACCTCTCAAAGTTAGGAAGGTTCTCCTGCTCACAAATACCTTTGATAAATGATTACAATGAAGCTAAGAATCCAATCGATACCATGCTCACTAGCTCTTCATATGCAACCTTCTCCCCAATTGTTGCAAGTTGATCATGAACCTACCTGAACTTAATAAGGTAATTAGCGACTAAATTTGATCTGGTCATCTTTATGGACCATAACATCAATCACACAATAACAAAAAAGTAAATAGTGGAAGCATTAAACACATACCCACATATTTCTCCTTCAAAATCAACTTTTCAGCCATTTGAAAGTTTACAAGGTAACCTCCATAGTCTTCTACAAACCAATAATTGCATGGTTATCTAAATCACCTTGAACAAGGTGTACAACCTGCTTGAGAAATAGAAAACAACAACAAACAACTTGTTGCATGGTTGTATGACTTCATTATATGGATTGTACATAATTCTTTGACTATATGAAATTGTATGAACCTGTACTATATGACTACCTTGTACATATGTAATCCTATTGTACAACTCTCTTTCCTAAATCCCCCCCACTCTCTCTCTCCTGGTTGCTCAACCTTCTTTGACTATGTGTGTTTGAACTCTTTATCTTGACATGTCTTTATACTTTTCACTAAAACCCTAATCTCTCAGTGAAATCTGTGATTGAGATTGATCTTGGTCTAAGTCATAAATGCATGAAAACACTTTATTAGACTTAACAACTAAATATAAGACTTTTCACTTTTTTTTACTAAAGTGAATTACACAATAGAATCACTTTTCGAAAATAGCTCGAACTACTTCCAACACATTCACTCTGAATTTTTGTGGAAGTTCATGTCCGGGCTATATTTCTCAATATTCTACTCATCATGGGATCATTGCCATGAGTTGTGCGAAACATCCCTCTTATGCTTGCATGACTCCTACAAGAAAAGCCCTGAAACCCACATGACCTTATTAAAATAAAAATGGGTGATCCTTGTGGCAAATAAATGCTTGGGGACAAGCCCAAATGACAGGGCGAGGGCAGTTTTGGCCTTGCAAAACTTCCCATCACTACTTTCCCACAACAATTCATCACCCCGTCATATATTTAATTGACGTTATGATGGATGGAAGGAGAAATTGTTCTCATCATGCTATAAATACAAGGTTTTCGTAGAGCCATAACACAGGAAAAACTTCCATAGTGTAGAGATATGATGTTAGATCCAGTTACTGAGAAATCGTGAGCCCTTTGTTTATCGCTTCTCCTATTCTAGTAGTGGATTTACTAATTAAAAAGTGTATGTTCTTCACATTGGCCATCCACATAGGGTTTCCTTCCTACAAAATTCCAGAGAGAAATTGAGTAGTCAAGGAGGCCAAAGGACCCTCCCATGAAGAGATTTGGGACCAACACACTACAAATCTAAACTTCCTAGGTGACTTCATAAGTTTAATGGCCTTTTTGTTGGTTATCTTTTGATAAATTGTTGTTTCCCCTAATTATGCTTCTCAAATGGTGAATTATGCACCCATCATGTTCAATTTGCTAATGTGTTTCTCTTTAGGTGAAATTGATAGATTTATTGTCCTTTCCCGAACATCTTTGTTTGGTATTAGTCTTCACAACTCGATGATAGTGTGTTTTGGTACCTCTATAACTCAAAACCCTAACTCTAGGGAATCCTGATTTATATGTCAACATAGACGTAGTGTAAGTTCACAACATGTTAGTAGAAAAATAAATCCTTTAGCTGACATGACATAGCATAACATATCCATTGGATGTAGCTTGGGTGGTTGAGAGGAATGGTTGTTACCCTCCCCGCCCAGGTTCAATTCCTTGTAAGTGACATGTGATGCCCTTA
The DNA here is from genome assembly GCA_009831015.1 of Picea engelmannii. Lineage (NCBI taxonomy): Eukaryota > Viridiplantae > Streptophyta > Pinopsida > Pinales > Pinaceae > Picea > Picea engelmannii. The sequence continues at coordinate 1,073,558 of ML776725.1, forward strand.
AATGGGTCTATATGATGCTCTTGTTGTTGAGCACCCAATATTATGAAAATGCTTGGCCTCCCCATGTTCTCTCGTGGATTTCAGGGGTGTTTTCTGTGGACGTAACGAGTACTGGTCTTCGGTGTTGTGAACCACATGTAAAAAAAAAAAAAACATAGCATAACATGTTGCAAGTATTAAAATTTTGGTTATTGCACCACTATGGTAGAAGCACATGAATCTATTCAAAATCCACATATTACATATTACATTCTAACATATCACATTTTAACATCACTTTTCTCCATTAGGGCAATTACTAATTTTTTTCCAAGAAAAACCTTGCAGGGAAAAACTTGGGGACTTTCCCACATTTCATGGATGGTATCCAATGTAAACTTGTTGGTGTTGATTACAACCTCTAACTCGGTAGGAACATCAAGTGAGGCACGCAACACATGGGATCATCCATGGAGATCAAACCTAAGATCTATTGCATGAATCTCAATGCATTGAACCACTTGAGCTAGCCCACTAAATCATTGGGAACATTTACTAGTTATTTATCTTATCTTGGATTTATTATATCAATGGGGTTTGGATGGTTAATAAAATTAAATGTCGCTATTCCTCTAATAAAATTTAAATCCCTAACATTTTGTACATCAATACAATTGTAAAATACTTATAAGTTTTGTAAAATACTTATAAGTTCTTGACAAATTTGGCATAATAATAGAATAAATCTCCCTAGCAACAACTTAACCATGGTAGATCCACTTACACTTATCTGTACTAGCTAGAAGCATGTAGAAAAAAGACTTAAATATATAATATGTGGAGATTGCAAAAACATTTATAAAAAACAAAGATATGCTAAGTCGTTGAGGACAAATCTCTTTTATCCTAGGCTTGAAGGTGAAAACGTTCTACCTAGCCCTGTATTGTACATTATACACATAGACATGGGAGCACTCAACATGCCACTTGGACGACATATATACACGTCTTCAAAATCATTTTGACACGTCCTTATGACTTTTGTACAACTTTTGTGAGTGGTGGCATTTAATAAAAATAGATACATGGCAGCTAGCCAAGGGCAAATCTCATTTACCATGGTCTTGGCACCCCCCGTTCTCTACTCTTAATTGTACACCATATGCGTGGACATGGTCACATGGGCATGCTTCATGGATGCCACACTTCAAAAAATACGCTATGTGAACACATTTATACACACGTCTTTTGCACTATGACATGTCCACGTGGTCATTGTACAATCTCCATCACATCCCTTCACTTAAAGGTCATTCTACTCTAACCCAAAGCAATGATATATATATTTTTAATTTTCATACTTTTTTATTTAACAAGAATAGGTATATTTTGTATTTAAATTTGGTTGCACTCGAATATATAGTGAGTAAATACAAGGGAAAAATATCAATTCCAATATCATTATGTCTCAAAATTTCAAAATTTATACATGTCTCAAAAATTCAAAATTTATACTCAATAAATGAGCTAACTCGACTATTCTTGAATTATATCTATATACCTAACTTGTATACTGTCCAATGAATTGGTTCAACAGTAACAGTATATGAAAAAATTGTAACTCTGCACTTGATGATTTGCATTAGCATGAAGCTCAATAAATATATATTTGGATGATTGTTGCTCTTCCCCTTTCAGGGTGACTTTTCCTATCACCTATGACTCTTCGTATGTATCCTAAGTGATATTTATAATAATATTTACATAAGTAATGCAATCACAAGGATTATGTGTCCAACTCCTCCCCCCCTACCCTGTACCCTTAATATGAAGGGGTGTTTGTGAGTCCAAGCATCACTCTAAACTTTTCAATTTTTTCGCTTCCATGCGCTTTGTTGAAGATGTCTGCAATTTGCTCATTTGTGGAACAATGTCTCAAGTGAATAGTCTTGGCATCTACATGATATCGAATCATAGGATACTTTGTGTTGATGTGCTTAGTTCGATCATGGAATATGGGATTCTTGGCCAACTTGATTGCAAAAGTGTTATCAACTAGAAGAGGAGTAGAATTCATTTGTTTCTCATGAAATTCTTCGAGTATTTTCTTGAGCCACACAATCTCTTTTGTTGCTTCTGCAGTTGCCACATATTATGCCTCTGTTGCGGAATCTACCACAACTAACTATTTGTGTGATCTCCAGGAGACAATTGTTGATCCAAGACTCATGAAATAGCTTGAAGTTGACAATCCATTTTCTTTATCCCCAACAAAGTTTGAATAAGAATATCTAATCAAGTTGAAGTCATCCACTTTACAGTACCTGAGTCCAAAATCTTGAGTTCCCTTCAAGTATTCTAGAACTCTTTTTGCAATACACCAATGTCCTTCACAAGGTTTTTGCACGAACCTGGAAAGAATCCCAACAACAAATGAAATGTTTGGTCTGGTGGTAGTAAGATATATAAGACTTCCCACAAGTTGTTTGTACTTGGTTTCACCCTCAAATTCATTCCCTTCTTTTGATGTGAGCTTCAAATTTTGTTCCAATGGAATAGAAACAAGATTACACTCAACCTTGCCAAACTTTTTCAATATCTCTCCAACATACTTCTTTTGGGAGAAGAATATGTACTTTGGATTTTGAATCACTTCAATGCCCAAATGGTAGTGAAGATGTCCCAAATATGTCATTTCAAAGCCTTTCTTTGACTCTTTCTTTATGGATGCAATATAACTTTCATTATTCCTTGTTATCAACAAATCATCTACATGTACTACAAGATATACCACAAAATTTTCAACTTTCTTGACAAACAGAGTTGCATCATCAAGATTGAAGTCCTTGAATTTCAATTTTAGAAGATGCTCAATTATCTTTCATACCAGGCTCGCGGTGCTTGTTTAAGGCCATACAAGGATTTGATGAGATTGCATACTTTATGTTCATGTCCTTTCACAACAAAACCTTTTGGTTGAGTCATGAAGACATTTTCTTTCAAGTCTCCATTCAAGAAAGCAGTCTTCACATCCATTTGATGAATTTTCCATCCATTCTGTGATTCCAAGGAAAACAGAGTACATATGGTATCTCATTTTGTTGTGGGGGGGGAAATCTTCTCATAATCAATACCTTTTTCATGTGCAATTTCTTTTGCCGCAAGCCTTGCTTTATGCATGTCGAGTGAGCCATCTGATTTGTACTTGTTCTTGAATACCCACTTGTAGCCAATCGGTTCGGTTCCGAATGGAGGGTCCACCAACTTCCATGTCCCATTCTTGATTAGAGCATCATATTCCTTCTGCATGGCTTCTTTTCACTCATCATGAGAAGTGGATTTTTCAAAGGAAGTTGGTTAAAAGTTAGTAGATAAATTCAAATCACAATCATATAAAAAATCCAGATCATCTATATCACCTGAATTTGAATTATCTACATCACCTCCATCTTGTCTCGAGGAACTTCTGGTTCCTATCTTTCCGACCTCATCAGGATGAACACTTCAAGTGTTTTTATGAGCCATTTTGGTGGACCTTTCTGGGATGGTCCACGTTTCTCAATTGATTGAGATGGTGTTGAATTCTCATCAAGACTCAACCTTTCAATAATCTCAATCACATGATCTAAACAAACTTCAGGTTCTGATGAAGTGGCTCCAAATGATCAAGCCACCTCTCAACAATTTTTTCATTCTTGGAGGATTCAAGAAATATTACATCTCTGAAGAGAATGAATTTTTTGTTTACCTCATCATAAAGACAATATCCCTTGGTGGTATTTGAGTACCCCAAGAAGATGCACTTTTGACTCCTTGCATTAAGCTTGTTTCTTTTTTCCTTAGAAATTAAGGCATAACAGGTGGAACCAAAGACCCTGTGATGCCTCATCGAAGGAATGTGACCATACCACATTTCATAAGAAGTCTTGTTTTCAAGAGCATGAGATGGACACATGTTTTTCACATAAACTGCACATAGAACTACAGTATCCCAAAACATCAATTTTACATTCCTGAAAGACATCATGGAATGAACAATATTTAGGAGAGTCGTGTTCATTCTTTCATCTACATCATTATGTTGAGGATTGTATGGAACTCTGGTTTGATGCTTGAAGTCATGTTGGTGAAGGTAGCATTCAAATTCATCAAATGTATATTCTCTTCCATTATCAGTGAGAAGAGAGCCAATACGAGACTGAGCTTCATTTTGAATCCACAAGTGAAAAATTTTAAACGTTTAAAAAGCTTGTAATTTTTATTTTAGCAAGTACTTCCAACACATTCTAGTGTAATCATCAATAAAAGACATGATTATATATTTATTACCATTTTCAAAAGGAACGTGCATATGGCCACACAAATCAGAATGTATCAGTTCAAGTTTACTACATGTTTTGGAAGTAGAATCATGAAATGATTGTTTGCTATGCTTTCCAAGGATACAAGCATCACATTGCTTCAAGTTCTTAGGAATAGTCGAAAAACTAGAAACACCATTCTTTTTTAGCAAACAAAGGCTATCAAAATTAATGTGACCGAATCTAGCATGTTGTAAGAGACTAGATGGCATTGTATCTTCATTGTTATGAGAGAGGTATGCAGAATTCTGTGCATGAGCAGATGTCCCTTTCATCTTCAACAACCTTCCATTTTTCACTCTAGTCATGACAACCATGTTGTAAGAAGATTTCCTTATTTCAACCAAAGATATGAATGGAGTGGCCTTGTTGTCGGATGTGCACAAAAGATAACAAGTTTCTTCACATCTCAAGAAGATAGATCACATCATGCAGAAGAAAATCCGAGAGTCTAGGCAATTTAATCCCAATGGTGCCAATTCTCGAAGGTTTGAGACTTGATTTATCTGCAAAATGCACTATGGCATCTACATTGTCATTTAAATATTCAAAGAAGTCTCTTTGGAAGGTCATGTGGTAGGTTGCACATGTGTCAAGCAACCATGCATCTCTCCAAGAAGCAAATGAAGTGTTAAACAAATATTCAGTTGCTCCTATATTGCAATGGGCAACAATGTAACGAGTAGATTCAAGTGCTTTACCTTTTGCAGGATCTGCTGATTTACCTTTGTCTTCTTTCTGATTATGTATGATCCGGATTATTTTCGGCACGAAATGAGAGCGGAGATATAATAAAGAAATGCACAGAGATATTGCATATATTCAATAATATAACATAAATGTATCAGAGATGCAACCATAAACATAGATATATAGTAATACATGATTTCTATTAATCAAAGAAATGTATAGAGACTGTAAAAATACAGAGTGAAAGACTCGCTAGAATGGTGGCAGCTTATCTCTGAGAAGAGATGTGACGGCTACTCGCATTCGCAAGAAGATGATT
>ML776725.1:1084732-1107825 GCA_009831015.1 Picea engelmannii
AATATTCTCAAGTTATGCAGCATACATGATGAAGCTTCTAGATGAAGAACCTACCACATTTGAAGAAGCAGTTCAAAAGGGACAATGGAAAGAAGCTATGACAGAAGAGCATCAATCCATTATGAAAAATGAGGTATGGGAAACTGTACCTAGACCTAAAGAAAAACCCGTGGTAACCTCAAAATGGGTATACAAGATCAAACATACAACAGATGGAAGCGTGGATAAATACAAGGCAAGATTCGTGGCAAGAGGGTTCTCCCAGAAGGAGGGAGAAGATTATGATGAAACATTTGCTCCAATGGCTAGGTATACCTCCATCAGAGCTATCATATCTCTTGAAACTTCCATGGGATGGAATCTACATCAGATGGATGTAAAGACAACTTTTCTGAATGGAGCAATTGAAGAAGAAGTATATATTGAACAACCTCAAGGGTTTGAGGTACATTCCAGAGACACTCATGTTTGCAGATTGAAGAAATCTCTATACAGACTCAAGCAAGATCCAAGGGCTTGGTATGCCAGAATAGACAACTATCTAACAAGACTTGGTTTCTCCAAGAGTCATGCAGATTCAAACCTTTATTACAAAGTCGTGGATAATGCACCTGTGATTCTACTATTATATGTTGACGATCTATTCATAACAGGTGAAGAATCTCTCATTATCCAGTGCAAGAAGGAATTAGCTTCTGAATTTGATATGAAAGATCTAGGTCTCATGCATTATTACTTGGGACTAGAAGTATGGCGGAAGCATGGTGAAGTATTCCTTGGACAAGGAAAGTACGCAATAAAGATCCTTCAAAAGTTTGGAATGATGGACTATAAGTCCATGGACACTCCTATGAATGCAGATATAAGAAAAGTGAAAGTCCCAGATTTTGATCTAGTAGATCCATCTCTATATCGATAGCTAATTGGATCATTGATGTATTTGGTAAATACTCGACCAGATATTTGCTTTGCTGTAAATACATTAAGTTAGTTCCAGGTGGAACCTAGACAAGAGCATTGGATAGCTGCAAAGCATGTCCTAAGATAAATTCGTGGGACAATAAACTATGGCTTGAGATATACCGCATCCACTGATATCCAACTTCATGGATTCATACACTCTGATTGGGCAGGAAGTGCAGAAGACAGAAAGAGCACTTCAGGTATGTGTTTCAGCTTGGGCTCTGCTATGATATCTTGGGGCAGCAGGAAACATAAGTCTGTCACACTCAGCACAGCAGAAGCAGAGTATATGGTAGCATGTGAAGCATGCACAGAAGCAGTATGGCTAAGGAAGTTAATCTCTAATTTATTTGATCAGATTCCAGAATCGACCATAATATATTGTGATAATCAAAGTTGTATAAGATTATCAAAACATCCAATGTTTCATGAAAGGTCGAAACACATTGAGATCAAATACTACTTTATTCGAGATAAAGTCCAGGAAGGAGAGGTAAAGCTCGAGTATATCCCCACTGATGAGCAGACAGCAGACATCCTGACGAAACCTCTATCCAGAATAAAGTTTGCATATTTCCGAGAGAAGATGGGGATCGTGGAAATAAATCCCTTTGCTTAAAGGGAAGACTCTCCAGGTTAGGAGGGAGCACTGAAAATATTATTGAAGCAATTATAATTATTTGAAAAATAGTCCAGATTGGACAGATTATTTCCTGTTCAGAAAGTGGATTGAGATTTCTGACAGATAATGACTTCCCATTGTGGTTAACATGGGAAGTAGTATGATTGTTGATGTATCATAGACAATGACTTCCCATTGTGGTTAACATGGGGAGTGGTCTAGGGCAGTCTCTCTTCTTGAGGGTTACTCAAGAAGACTAGCCCGCCTCACCAGACAACAATTTCTCATTGTGGTTAACTTGAGAAATGGTCCATTTTGGAGGTTGATACAGGACAGTCTTTTCCTCTTGTGGTTAACGGAGGAAATGGTCCAGACAATCATTCCTTGAGGTTTATACATTCTCTCCAGGGTGCACTTTGATTAGTGTAGGAGGAATGGCCTAGAGTGGGGAATGGTCCAGGCTCAGCAATTAGGGACATACATTCCTTAGGGTTTATACATTCTCTCCAGGGTGCACTTTGATTAGTGTAGGAGGAATTGCCCAGGGTGGGGAATGGTCCAGACTTAGACATTCCTTAGGGTTTATACATTCTTTCCAGGGTGCACTTTGATTAGTGTAGGAAGAATGGCCCAGGGTGAGGAATGGTCCAGGCTCATATATCAGAAACAATCATTCTTCCTTGTTTGAGAAGAATAGGGCAGATAGCCAGTGATGATATTCTATACTGAGGGCAGATATTCTTTCAGATCTCACAGATGTGAGTGAAAGATTGGTCCAGATGATTCAGTTTATTTTTAACAATATTTTATGTGCAAATTGTCATCAGATGATTGTTATGGAGACTGCCTGTCTCCAGACAGTAGATATATACTACTGTGGTGGATATGTTTCACCGATTGTGACTATGTGTCACGGTTTGAGTAGTTATGTACTACCGTGGATAGACACAGTTGTGTTCTATAAATTAAATTTGTACCAGTTGTCATAGGAGATTATCCAGTTGGATAATAATGACGGTGCTTGTGCTGCTACCAGTTGAATGGTCTGTTGTGCTCAAGACCATACATCCCTAGCTAGGAGGGAGTGTTAATATTATAGTAGCTTCGGGAGGTATGAACCTCTATTATGACCTATGACGAGATTAGAATATTCTGGAAGGAAGCAAAGAAGTGAAGGAAACCCTCGACAAGTTGTCAACTGCATAAATATATTTAATATGAATCTATTAGTACCCAGAAGGAGAAGTCAGCCCCAGTAAGCCTGCCCAAAGTACTATAAATACAGGGCACCAATTCTCATTATTCACATCTCAACAGTTGCAGAGAGAGCTAGATCTGTGTAGGTGCAGTGGTAGTTTTGTGTGAAAGCCTCTAGGAAAGTGTGCGCCAGCTTCTGGGAGGGAATATCTGATCAACTTGGTTTCTATTCTTGCTTGGTGCATTAGCCTCTCTTGGCTATTGGATTGCTACTAGGATTCTCTTCTCTGTCAAGGTCAAGGTGCTCGGAGGGTGGCTTCAGCCTATGGTTGGGTGACAAGGGTATCATCAATGGTAAAATGAGCACAATATTCTATATTCTAACACTCTACAAGAAGCAGAAAGACTCAAAGCCCCAAGTGGCACCTTCAGAGAAAGCAAAAATCTCAAGAGATTCTCCAGCTATGCAACATGTATGAAAAAACTTATAAATGAAGAAGCCACCACATTTGAAGAAGCAACTTAGAAGAAACAATGGAAAGAAGCCATGACAGAAGAACACCAATCCATCATGAAAAATGACGCATGGGAAATCGTGCCTAGACCCAAAGAAAAATCAATGGTAACTTCAAAATGGGTCTATAAAATCAAACATGTAGCAGACGAAAGAGTGGACAAATACAAGGCAAGGTTCGTAGCTAGAGGGTTCTCCTAGAAGGAGGGAGAAGATTATGATGAAACCTTTGTTCATGTTGCCATATTCACTTCTATTAGAGCCATTATATCTCTTGTTGCCTCCATGGGATGGAGTCTACATCAGGTGGATGTAAAGACAACTTTCCTCAATCGAGTAATTGAAGAAGAAGTAAACATTGAACAACCTCAAGGCTTTGAAGTACATTCTAGAGATACTCATGTTTCAAGATTAAAGAAATCCATGTATGGAATCAAGCAAGCTCCAAGAGCTTAGTATGCCATAATAGACAACTACTTAATAAGACTTGGTTTTTCTAAGAGTCATGCAGATCCAAATCTCTACTACAAAGTTGTGAACAATGCACCTGTGATTCTACTGCTATATGTTGATGACTTATTCTCGACAGGTGCAAAGTCTATCATCACCCAATGTAAGAAGGAGCTAACTTCTGAGTTCGATATGAAAGATCTTGGTCTCATGCACTATTACTTGGGACTAGAAGTATGGCAAAAGCGTGGTGAAGTCTTCCTTGGACAAGGAAAGTATGCAGTGAAGATTCTTCAGAAATTTGGAATGATGGATTGCAAATCCATGGCCACTCCTATGACCACATATGTAAGAAAAGTAAGAGACTTAGATTATGATCCAATAGACTCGTCCCTATATCAGAAATTGATTGGGTCGTTGATGTATCTAGTAAATACTCGACCAGATATTTGCTTTGTTGTAAAAAACTTAAGCTAGTTCCAAGTGGAACCTAGACACGAGCATTGGATAGCTGCAAAGCATGTTCTAATATATATTCATGGGACGCTAAACTATAGTTTAAGATACACCTCATCTAATGATATACAACTTCATGGATTCACAAATTCAGATTGGGCAGGGAGTGCAAAAGACATAAGGAGTACTTCAAGGAGGTGTTTTAGCTTGGGCTCTGTTATGATATCATGGGCCAGTAGGAAACAAAATTCTATGGCACTTAGCTCCACAAACACATAACATATCACATCATGTGAGGCATGTACCAAAGCAGTATGGCCGAGGAAGATGATTTCAGGATTATTTGATCAGGTACCAAATTCGACCGTAATATACTGTGACAATCAAAGATGTATAAGGCTATTAGAACACCCAGTGTTTCATGACCGGTCGAAACACATTGAGATCAAATACTACTTTATTCGTGATAAAGTCCAGGAAGGAGAAGTGAAACTCCAGTATATCTCCATAGATGAGCAAGTAGCAGATATTTTGACAAAGCCTTTGTCCAGGATAAAGTTTGCATACTTAAGGGACAAGATGGGGCTCGTGGAGATAACTCCCTTAGCTAAAAGGGAAAAGATGGCTCCCCATGTTGGGAGGGAGCACTGATATATATTATTGATTCATGGACAATCATTTTCCAGTTTGGAAAATGGTCCAGGTTGGGGAGTTCCTTTCCAATTCGGAAAGTGGTTTAAGATTTCTGACGGACAGGTATTTTCCAGTTCGGAAAATGGTCCAGATCGAATAGTCATTTTCGTAATGAAAATGGTTTGATAGAATGTTGATGTACCATAGACAACGATTCCCCTTGTGGTCAGTGTGGGGAAATGGTCTAGGTAGTCACTCTGAGTAGTGGTCAAGTAGAATGGTCTGCCTCGCCGGGAAATCATTCTTTTGAAGTTCACAATTGTGAGTAATTTCGAAGAATGGTCTGTTTTGGAGGTTGGTGCATGACAATAATTTCCTTAGGAAATGGTCCAGACAGTCATTCCCTAAGGCGGACTCATTCTCTCCAGGTTGCAGTATGATTAGTGCCGGAGGAATGGCCCAACTAGGTGAATGGTCCAGGTTAAGTAATTAGGGACATGCACTCTCTAGGGAAGACTCATTCTCTCCAGGTTGCACTATGATTAGTGTCTGAGGAATGACCCAGTTAGGTGAATGGTCTAGGATAATAAATCAGGGACAATTATTCTTCTATGCTTGAGAAGAATAGTCCATATAGCCCATGGCTGATGTTTTACCTTCTGAGGGTAGATGCTCAACCAGATTTCACAGATGTGAGTGGATGAATGGCCCAGATAACTTAGTGTGTATCATGATATTGTTTATGAAAATTGGTATAAGATGATATGATTGTTATAGAGATTGTATGTGTCTGGACAATAGTTGTATACTACTATGAATAGACATAGTTGTGTTCTATTGGATGGTATTGGTCTGATTGCCATGGAGACTATCTAGTTAGATAGTGATGATGATGCTACCGGTTGAATGGTTTGTTTGTTCTCAAGACCATTGCCTTTTGTACCTCCCTAGCTAGGAGGGAGTGTTCATATTATGGTAGCTACGGGAGGTATTAACCTCCACTTGTAACCATTGACGAGACTAGAATATTCTAGGAAGTAAGAAGAAACCCTAAAGCATTGGACATAACCCTAGAAGACAAGTCGGCTAAAGAAAATAATTAATATTGATTTTTAGCCTCCAGAAAGAGAAGTCGGCCCAGACAACTAAGGAGGAGCAATATAAATAAAAGACACCAGAGCTCATTTGGTACACACAACTCGCAACTGCAGAAAGTTAGTGGTGCGCAGGTCTGGAGAGTAGCTGCAACTACAACTACTACAACTGCAACTACTGCAACTTGTAATTTCGGTCTTTCTGGGTTGGACTTTCTGATCGGTCTTGGTTATCTTTGCTTGGTGCATTAGACTTGGTTGGCTATTGATTTGCTACCAGAATTCTTCTCTCTGTCAAGGTTAAGGTGACCGGGGGTGGCATTTGTGCCTATGGTTGGGTGACAATATTTCTATATTGTCTATGGTTAAATGAGCACACCCATTTTCCAACAGATTCATCATTGCATTGTCTTTGGTGTTCCACAAAGAACATTGATGATTTGTTGAAGTGCTCATGTCTTTTTTTTAGTTCTACATCGTTTCTCCATCATGAACCGAGAATAAGTGAAGTGGGTAGAATTAAGATGCTTCTTAACACAGATAGGGATGATAAAAAAGATTAAAATCTCACAAATGTTGTCACACTACCAAAGGAGGAGTCATGATTTGTTGGGGAATCGCGTGACGAAGCTTAGTAGTAGACTGCACAATACACACTATCAAAATGGTAGTTACATACCCTGCTATCGACGCCTCTCAATTCACGATACAAGTCGTCCACAATTGTTTCTAAAAGTCCCTCGTCGAGGACAATTGTAGAGGTTGAGGGTACGATTTGATACCCAGAGATTGGAGAGAACAAATTAATGTTTCGTGCATATGGAGAGGAGAGGTGCGCATGATAGAGAGAACACAAATGGGGAAAGATAGGATAGACCTGTGAACAATCATTCATGCAGATGGGCACAAGGAATTGACCAGAGGGATAGACGGGAAGGCAAAGGGACTGACAGACAAGGATGGGGCGTTTTCTGCACACGAGGGGAAAGGAAACACCAAGAGGAACGATTCATGGAGTTAACCTGGGATCTAATACCGCTAATAGGCTAGGTATGGGTAGAAATCATAACTCCACACTTGATGATTTGCATTAACATGAAGCTCGATAAATATACATTTGGATGAATGTTGGTCTTCCCCTTTTGAGGTGACTTTTCCTATCACCTACGACTCTTCATATTTCTCCTAAGTGATATTTATATAAGTAACACAATCATAAGGATTATGTGTCCAACAATTACAAAGAGCATAAATTACACAAAACTGTGCCCACTGAGCGCTACTTGCTTATCACCAACCTAGAAGAAAGCCATCTATTTCATTGATCCCATTTTCATGCCACCATCTGAGCCTTAGCCTCGCTGCATCATGTTCTCCTCCTTCACTCTAACTTCACGTCCGAATGAACCAATGGATATATAGGGGGGGAATCAAGGATTTCCATGTTCATCTAGAAAATGACAACCCATCTGCGAATTTAGAGACCATTTCTTGCATAACGTCAGATCTTACTTCCAGATTTTCATACTTTTTGCTGTAACTTTCCATGAAGGCTATAAATTGTTTTTCTTTCTTCCTATGAGCTTCAAGTTGAATAGAAGTGTTGATGACATAACTATTTTGTTGTTGTGTTCCCATGATAACGTTATACTCCTAGTGCTCTTTCCAATGTTCCCATTTCACAACCGAGAGAGATAACGAGTCCTGAACCTCAAACCTTTGGTGCTCATACCTCCACATACCCCTCTTCAACTCTACTATCTCACATAATGCACACCGTCCAAAATTGCAATGAAAATTAGACATGGTCCTAAAAAAATTAGATTGAACCCTTTGCAAACCACTCTAGAATCTAGGATTAGACCAATTAGTTTTTAGGCTCGACACCCCTAGATTTCTCCACAGAAGATGAGAAATTCCACGTAGAGAATCAAACTAGAAGAGGATGAGAAGCCACTTTACCACCATTAGAGACTGTGCAGAGTAATTGACACTTTGATTGTGCCTCTCCTTAATCAACTACAAAACACCATATAGAGTACACGGAGAAAACTCCAAATCTCCAAGCAAATAAAACCACATTTACACCTCCAACCCATCGTAATTATAATTTCAATGTTTGACACAAGTGAAATGGGATATAGAGGTACTCCTATCCACGGGGGCTTTAATACCCATCATATCTCTAATCTAAAGTTTCACCACTTGTCATCCCAACTTATATACATTTGAATTAAGGGAATTAATAAGAAGATCATGGGAGGTGGGATGTGTGCAATCCCCCTTGCCCCCCATTTATCCTAACCTTTTCAAATTTAATTGCAATAATCTCATTCGTTGTTAAGTCTACCAAGGTGTTATAAGCTCTCAAGACTTGGAGAATTCAATGTTATCATACTTTTGTGTCATCAAGTGAGACCTTTGAATGAGTGTGCTCATTCAAATGTCTCAAGGGATCAAGTGATAGTGCATTTGGTGGATTATTATTGAGGAGTCTCCCACCACCATGTTTTGATTTATTTCTATATTTTTCAACAAAGACAAGCTCTAATATAATGTTAATGTCATATTTATATTTTTCGTACAGATTCCAATCCCCAAAACAAAACTTATTTTCTAATTTCCTTCGAGATCAATATCGATCCCGCTACTTACCTCCCTTAATCATTTTCATATTCTTAATAAATAGAAAAAACAAACTTCTAGAAACACATTTGTGAGAGGTGGGGGCTCCACTCATAAAAACATTTACCCTTCTAACCTTATCACAAAAAGGCAAAATCTCATAAAATTTTTAAAAAGTATCACAACAAACCAAAATCTAATAAAAGATTTAAACTTTTAAACTTAGGTGGAACATGTAAAATGCCTATCAATAACCATTCTAACAAACCATCTCAACTTTTTCATATTCTCAATAAATCCATGCAAAGTTAAAAAAAATCAATATCTTTTTAACACCGTACAATAAGTCAAACTCAAAACCAATTTTTTTTACCAATTAAAATTTCGTTGTTAAGAATTCAATCTAGTCATGATTCCATTATGACTCATTCACATCCTCGTATTTTTTTTTTTGGTCTGAAACACGATGAATCTATAAAAAGTTTTCCATTGTTCGTTTTACCAATCCGTTTTGATTGCTCGTATCAACTTCCTTTTGTCATTCATTTTTACAAAATAGAATGCACATCTAAATCCCATGGTGTAACACCATCACGTTTCGTCTCCAGCTTTTAAGTCTCTGGATAACGATGCTCAACAGCAGCAGGAGGAAGAGGCCGAGGAAGCCGAGGAGGAAGATGCCAATAAACCCATAGGACCAGTCGACCCGTCTAAATGCACTGCCGCCGGCACGGGAGTCGGAGGCGGAGCTGCGGGCTCGGCAGCTTCCTTCGTGGTCGTCACCAAGGATTCCGATGGGCGGCGCTTACCTTACGGTGGGCTCGAGATCAAGGTTCGAATCCGGGCGGTCACAGGGGTAGAAGAATAGGAACAAGAAGCCCTCGTCAAGGACTACGGCAATGGCACCTACGCGGTCACATACGCAGTTGCCAAGCGCGGCGATAACACTGTCAGCGTGGAATGCAGCGGCCAGCCCATTTCCTGTTTTCTTTAGCGGCGACGGGGTGATTCCGGCCGGAGGAGGGACTTCGGGGTCTGTCAACGGCGTTGCGCACCTGAGTTTCCCCAATACGATGATGATGCAGCTGGGGATTTTTCCTGGTATGCTGGGGATGGTACCGGGAATTCTCCCTGGTGCCAATGGCGGGGCGGTGTTGCCTGGCCTCCGGATGGCCTGCGGGGAGGTTTGCAGGGATTATTCGAATGGACGGTGTGGCAGGAATGATTGCAAACATAATCACCCTCCTTATAACCAGTTGATGGCTGCCCTGTCAGCTGGGAGCACCATAGGCGCTCTTAGACAGAAGGCCATGGGACCTTCTGCGGCCGCGATTGCCGCGGCACAGACTATTGTCGCGGCGCAAGCGCTTCAGGCTCATGCTGCATCCGCTCACGGACAGTCTGCTGGAAAATCACCAGGTTCTTATCATTGCCTTGCATCTGACCATTTTCCTTTCTGCCACTCTGGTTTTGAGGTGCTCAAGGCTTATTGTATAGTTGGCTTTAATTTGCCAGATTGGGCTGTTATGGCCATCTCTGGATGTTAATATAATGTTGCCTGTGACTTTGATCCTGAAGCGCATCAGTTCCAGTCTAAAGATTATTGTAGTATTGTAGACGTTGATCATCAATATTCTAATTGCAGTAGACCTAAAAAATAAGAATAGTTATCAATACAGAGACATGGGTAGTCAGTGTAGAAGAATGATGACAACCTTAAACATACTTAAACTTATCGAAACAATTGCGATTCATATATCAATCGGATCAACTAGTTGTTCAGTTTCTGGTGTCCTTCGATACTTCGGGTGTATTAGAATTGACTCCTTTAACGGCAGACTTCTGCCATCTTTGAACAGGCACGTGCAATTGTAATTGAAGTAAGCTAATTATTCGGTTTCTGGCATGTGCTATTCAGTGTACACGAATGGTGACAACATAAAATATACTTAAACCGATTGAAACAATCACCGAAACAATCACCATTCATATATCAATCGTATCACTTATTGATGAATTTCTGGTTTCCTTTGATACTTAGGGTGTATGAGAATTGACCCCTTTAACAGTAGAGTTATGCCATCTGTGATTAGGCACAATAGAGATTTGCCATCTGTGATTAGGCACAATAGAGATTTGCCATCTGTGATTAGGCATGTTCAATTGTGATTGTTTCAGCTAATTATTCAGTTTTTGGATTTCTTTGATACTTTGGGTGTATAAACATTGAGCATCGACCCTTTTCACGATGGAGATTTGCAATTGTGATGAATTTTCGTTTCTAATTTAGTGGAGGAGCATTCACATGAATCTGTCTTATTGAGTACGTTTCTCAGTATTCTTGAATTTTCCTTTTATGAAGAGTGGGAGATTTATTGTGCATCTTAGCTAATCATGAATGCTCTTTGTACTTGAATTATGTTCGCTACTTTTACTGTACTCTTCATTAGTTTGTCTATTTATCTTTTATCTTAGAGAGATATGCACATGATAAAGCTTTTTTGGCCCTTTTTATCTTGAATGCACAATCAGATCTGTTTGTGATCAAAGATGAGAGTAGAAGTCTCCTGATTATCATGGAAAAGAGTGAAATAATGGAGAAAAGCCTTAAAACGAGAGATATAGAGGTCAATGCATTACGAGCTAGTATAATTTTCTAGCAGACCTGCTGTACAAGGTTTACAGGGGCTTATTGATACAAAATCTGGAGCTGTAGGTGTATTAAGGGTCTTTCTTATGTGTGACGAAGATGGGAGCTATAGGTGTAGAAGAGGACTGCTGCGTTGAAATGAGAAACATTAGGAATAGAACTACATTTAGCAAGATCATCGCGATTGGAACTGAATGACTTTTGCAGACATTGTTTGAATAGTGTCACTGTTACTTGTTGAACTGATGCATTTGGATAAATATGAAAGTTTTGATCAACATGATTCTAGAACTTATTATGGTCTATAACCAAACAGTAGTACCTCACAAATAACTATTTCCTCTTCGCAGATAATGCCATTTATCCAAAATGCTGTATATGTTGAATCAGGAATGAGAAATGGTTGGTTTCTTGGAAAGTGTTGAGTGGAATAGGCCAGAGTTTATGATACATCATTTCTATATATCTCTAGATATATAGATAGATTATAGAGACAGAAAATAGCAGATATATTCTAATATTATTATATATATTGTGGATATAGATGTCTATTGGGTCTACCTGGGTTGGTTAAAAGGAGAAGTTGTTATTCTCCCTTCCGAGGTTGAAATCCCTCTTGTGACATGTTTGTCTCTTGTGGGCTGATTGGGGCTGGCAAGGTACCAGCAATCTCACTCTCGCTTAAGTGCTTGAGGGTGAGACAAGATGTTTGAAACAAGTTTTTCTAGTCCAAAGGGTTTGCTCAACCAGTTGTTGCCAATGTTGTTAGACATTTGGCCAGTTATGTGCCGGCAGTGCCCAGTTGGAATCCCCTTCGGCGAGGCATGCTAGTCTACACTGATGTGTTTACTAGGGATGCTATCCACGATTGTGGTAAGCATGCTTTGGGATTCCCTGCAGGGTTTTTCTTGGAAAAATAAATCATATGGATACAGAACAGAGTAGATATTTTCAAAATCTTTTGTATTGGATTTAAAACCCTTTTTGTCATATTTGCTTTTGATAAGGAACTTTGGAAATCTCTCCTTACGATTCAGATTTATAATTTATCAACATAGATTCAAAAAAGTAGGAAAGTCAGAAAGGAGACATGAAACATGATTTCTTCATGGATTTTATTTTATTTTGATTATATTTTGAATTGTGTTGATGAAAACAGTTTAGGCTGAAATGAAGAACTATTTTTCTGAGATTAGACAGTTCATACTTCTGAATAATGAGAATCACCTGCTTCAAGTGAAGAGCTTGAAGTGTTTCCTTTATATCTTTTTGGATTAGCATTTTATGATTTCATGCAAAAGGTCAATAAAGCATATTCTGAAGCAGGAATACAATAACATAGATGAAATGGAAGAAAGTGGGGGTTGGGAATTACTGGATGGAAGCGCTCAAGTGTAAAAGATTGAACTCAGGAAGAATGGAAGGGAGAGCCTTAGGCATTGTTATTTTGAGGAACTAGGAGAAGAAACATGGAATTAAATTGAATTTAATATTGCTTTTAGCTCCCTTTTTGTATCACCTTAATGGTTTAAAGCTTGTATGAGGC
This sequence comes from Picea engelmannii, assembly GCA_009831015.1. Taxonomy (NCBI): domain Eukaryota; kingdom Viridiplantae; phylum Streptophyta; class Pinopsida; order Pinales; family Pinaceae; genus Picea; species Picea engelmannii. Next base: position 1,097,483 of record ML776725.1, read on the forward strand.
GGCAGTCTGATACAGATGGTGAACTGTAGAGGGAAGTCTTCTATGTTTCTCTAGTTTTTTGTCTTCTGCCTAGAATAGAGATTAAGGCTTGTATTAGTTGGTCTGAATGAGGTAGTTATTGTGTGGCACTGGTTACCTATCGGTAATCAATTCTTACATGCTTAGATTGTTTCAAATCTACCCATTGATGTTTGGCTCACAATAAGCTTTCTAATAGATGTTTGGATTTTAAGAAAAACAACTTTGATGGTTTGATTGTTATATTCATTTTGTACCATTACGAGGAACTGGTTGTGAAAACTAGAGCAAGGACTTGAATGCTTGGACATACATGAATATAGGAAACAGGGCACATTATAATAATCATTATCAAGTAATGTTTGTGAGAACTAGAGCAAGGACTTGAATGTGTGTACAGACTTGAATACAAGAAACAACACATTAAATATTAGAAACTTAGAACCATATTCATTTATTTGGAATTAAATTTCTCCTAAACTGCAAAATAACTGAAGGTCAAATACTAAGCAAAATTGCCTTGATTTCATGGAAGGTTGCTTTATTAGGCGATCGTCTCTCTTGAGCTCTTGAGTTTCAATCTGATTGGTTGCTTGTTTGCTTTGAAGTGCTTTACTTCCTATGGAAGAAACACGATGATGTGGTGTTCAATGATAAAGAGCCTTCTCACACTTTCTCATAATATGATGGTTGCTTGATATGTGCCAATTGTTGATGTTTTATGATTCTCAGATCTGATAGTTATTGCCTTATGATTAATAACAAGATTCACTTTCATACATCAGTTATCATAGAATAACTATACACTGAAAATCTCAACTATAACAATGCAGCGGAAATAAGATCTAGAAATATTAACCATGCACAGTAGACACAAGAACACAAGAGTTTATCCTGGGAAACCCAACCTTGGGAGAAAACCCAACAACCTTTCTATAGAAGAATTCAGTCCAAGATATTACCAGTACATCACCATCAATAACCAAAATACCATACAGAGAAGATCCTCCCCAAGGCTAGCATCACCAAGACCTAGCGCCTCAATAAGATGATCAAGAGCAACCAAGAATATCCTTCCCAAGTGTGCGCACTCATCAAGATACCTGAAACCCAGAAATAGCGAAATTACCAAAACTGCAGTTGCAACTACCTTGTGCGCACTCCAGAAGGAGTTGTCTGATTGTCCAAATGAAATGATCCAGTCCTGTATTTATACTAATCTGGGTGACTGCCTGCGGCCGACTTCTTATTCTGGGTCTTCAAATTACTTTATTATTTTCTATCTTTTACTGGTGGGGCCGACTTCTCTTCCTGGGTCTTCAATTTCTTCATGGGGCTTCTGTAATGGTGTAGATGGGTCTTCTTGTACTTTCTTGTGGAGAATGACTTACCCGAAGTTGCAAATCTTCAACACCAATATTTCTTTGCAGATGATTGTGCAAGTATGTAAGATTCACGCATAGATGGAGCATTTACAATAGCTCTTAGAGTTTCAGAGTGCCCCCCTGAACTATGAGGAGGGAGTCACATGGTCCATATCGATCCTAGTCAGTGCAATCTCACCAAGTTGATAGAAGGCCTCGCCATCATGCATGAAAGTAGGTTCAGGATTGAAGGTGTTAGAGTGTAGCCCGGGCAGGTAATTTCTCCTCATTAGGGTGTCTAGTAATGAGGAGGAAGCCCAAAATTATGCCTAGACAACATTATAAATGTGGGGACCACCTAACTCAAGATAAAATTGCATCTCATCCATAAGATGCATCTCAATGCTTGATTAAGTCCCCACCCTTGGATCAAGTTCCTAATAAGAGGATCCTAGGGCTAGAAATGCATGAGGAAAAGAGGCTAGGGTTACAAGTAACCTAGCAAGCCTCACTTTCAATCACACAAGCAAAGAAAGGGAGGTTGACTAAGGTGAGGAGGTGCTCTAGAGAAGGTTAAGATAGGGTCTACCACACAACAAGAAGAGACCAAGTCTAGTCTCTGCAGAAATCAAGTCGGGTTTCTGTATGTGAACAAGGGGGCAAGGATAACCCAAGACCAAGTTGGGTCTCTACAGAAACCAAGTCGGGTCATTGTGTATGTAGAAAGAGGCAAGGATAAACCCGAGACCAATAGTACGGACCTGTACAGGTCGTACGATCTATGTAAACTCAACCTGAGTGAATGTTAAGGTTACAGTGGACTGATATAAATAAGATTGCCCTGTTTTTTATGCTTTTCATTAATGTTGTGTTACTTAATGGTGTGACTGTCATAAGAAAGAGAAGAACCTAATTTATTTCTATTCAGAAATAATTTGTCTTTCTTAGTTTTTTATTTCTTCAGAAGGGAGTGTGGTTGTAGCTGCTTGCTCGCCACGACTAGGAATGATAAGCAGTTTTTGACTTTGGCCTTGGCCATCTTAGAGAACCTCAAGCCCCTCAAGGATGATAATGTGGCTAAAAGCAACTTATGGATGATGCTCCCTTAATGATTAGTTGGGGCCTTGCCACTGATGATTGTAAAATGAGTAGGGAGCCACATGGTCCATCTTGACCCCAGTTAGTGCAATCTTACCAAGTTGAAAAAAGGCCTTGCCATCGAGTAAGGAAGCAGGTTCTAGTTTGTAGGGAGTGTGGATGTAGTTGTCCCCCATGCCTTGACCAAGCATGATAAGTAGTTTTTGACATTTTCCTTGGCTATTTTAGAAAAACCCAAGCCCCTCGAGGATGCTAATGATGGATAGGAGCAACCTATGAATGACGCTCCCCTAATTATTGGTTGTGGTCTTGCCATTGATGGCCATCCAGAATCCCCCCTATTTCTGGCATTATTGTTTCTTAGTGTTTATGATCACGTTGGATGCCTTGAGGCTTCTAGACTTTAATATCTTACTAATTTAGACCTAGATTATGACAACGCTTTGTAGTCGAGCGTTTTGGCATACATCGATACACATTTTTGAGTTTTAATAGCTTGTCAAGGCTACATGTGTGGCTCACCTTTTTTTATTGAAGATATGTACATGATGTTTCATTAATAATCAAAGGAAGGTTTGATGTCAAAAAAATACCAAGCATAATAGTATTTGGAGCTTATGAAATAGGAGAACAAGCTTGTGTCCTAAGTACTCAGTAAGGTCTGTTAGACTCCCAACTAGTTTTTTGAGGTGTATTGCTTGCGCTGCAAATAGTTGCTAGGGATCAAAAGCACAAAAATCAAAATAAGCCCAACATTAATTTTAAGTTATGTAAAAATATACCTTAGACATTAGAAGTATGTAGAAACATTCTATTATATTTTTTTGTAGGAGCAAAAGTGATTTATATTTCACTCTTTCTTCCAAAATTGCTCTAATTAGATAGGAAAATCAGCAAGTTTTAGCTAATTTGTCCATCATAAACATAGTTTGAGGAGAGAAGTATAACATGTTGAAAATCATATACCAACGAACACCATTACATAATGCGTTGAACACATTTAGTGGCTTCCTAAATAAGCATGGAGACCACATCCTAAACAATATCAACATTCAAGGCATTGCCCAAATAACATAAAGTAAAGCCAATGGAATTTTAATTTAGAGGTTTTTAAATTAAATTTGATAGGAAGGGCTCTCTTATCCAACCTAGTGCCTTATCAATCCCTTACAAATTTGACTCTTACCCAAATCCATTATCTTGGACATTTTTGGCAACACTATTCAAGTTTGAATTGCAAGAAGATATCGATCACTATTAAAGTAAGGAAATAAGTGGTTGAGTAACTACCACTCACAAAAGGTTCTTGGTAAGGGCATATTGCTTCTTTGGATAGGAAATCTACATTGGATATTAGATAAGATATTTTTATTGATTACCACGAATGACCAAAGAATAAGTCAATGACTCAACGAGGCTAAAAATACAATTGGTGAACTTTGATAAGTGGGAGTACAAAGGTCATCATTTTAAATGAAAGATGAAAAGATAAGTGATGTAATGTCACCTTCCTCTTCTTCTTGATGTATTTTGTATTGTGCATCTAGTCAATATAAAAGGGTGGATGTTTGGATGTGTAATATTTCCTAGTGGCAACTTATGTGATGTAACTTTTGATATAAACCAATGGTAGCGTTGGGGAGTTGTTTGAGTCATTATTTCCCCATAGTGGTTCTCTTATGTGGCCTCATTAGAGTACTTTAAGAAGTTAGTTATGTTGGCCCACAATATTTTATTATAATTTTAGTGGATGCCTCTAGAAGGTTAATAATGTAAAAGTAGAGGGCTCATTTCCCTTATTTAAACAACACAACACAATAGTACAACAAGGAGATGAGAGATTATGAGATACTCACATGGACATTATGACGTATAAGAGTTATTTTGGAGCTTAAGATAAATCTTGGAGCATAGGCTCCACCATTAAATCTCTTATGCAAGTTTTGTTCTTATTTGTTTGGGTTGATTATGCCTTTCTAAATTGTTGTGTATGCTAGTGGAGTAAAGACATGGTCATGGAGATCCTTTGTGCATAATTTCTACATGGTATCAGAGTGATGGAACCCTTATTGCAGGTTGTATTCAAGAAAACTTGACCCTAAGGAAGGTGAATCCCTTGGTGTGAGGTTTTGGAGGTGAGATCAGGAATTCATAGGGTATTCAATAGTCCAAGTGTCTTTGGAGCCTCTCTCAATGTTGTTATTTTTGCCAAATTTAGCAAATTTGGTAGAAATTGGGAGTTGATTTGGGCAATTTTGACCTAAAACTCCTTGATTTTGGAGGTATTCTCTTGAAGATTTTGAAATTGTTCAAGTTTTGAAACTGAGATATTTAAATTCTATAGGCAAAAATAGCAAGGGATCATTTTTGAGTTTTGGAACATAATAATCGATTTTCTCTTGATGATTGAAACAAGTTCATGTATTTTCTATTTACAGTGGCATTAAATAGCATTTATTGCAAGGCAAGTGGCACATTTTCTATAAATCATTGACATATCCATGTAATATAAATGTTGAGGTGTCCTCTGGTACCCTCATTGGGACAAGTGTTTAGAGGTTCCCAAACCCTTGCAAGAGGTTGATAAGACATGGAGGTTCAATTTTGACCTTGAAGCTCACCAAATCTGATTTTTTTGGACTTGACCCAATTTGAAGCACTGATTTGTACGATAAGCATAATTATTTCCAGATTGAGGCAATTTTTAGGGTATTTTTTCTAATTGTCACAATTTTATGACACTTTTGAAACTTCAGAAAGCCATATCTTCGTCATACAAACTCTAAAAGAGGTGATTTTTTTTAGAAAGGAAATACTTTTTCAAGATCTATTCAACTTTGTAGTGTGTTATGGAAAATTTGACATGCTGATTTTTATTTATTTTTGGCATCGCAGGTTTTTTTCCCTCTTGAAATATACTACCTGGGGAAACCTGTCGGGCACTTCCCCTCATTTTGAGGATGACACCCAAGTTAAATTGTATCTTGCAAAAGCTCAAGGCTTTGTCAACAATATACTCATTTAAGAGCTCAATATGTCACTTGTGGGAATTGAACTTGGGTAGGGAGGATAACACTCCTCACAATTGCCCGAGGTAGACCCAATTGATGTTTTACCATCATGGGGATTGTGGATGAAAGTGGGCCAATTTTTTATGTCAAAAGATATGCATTGGAGAGTTGCTTTCATATTGACATTTTGGGGTCTCAAGATCTTTGAGCATTGGTCAAAGAAGAGGTGGAAGAATGTGTTCGACAACACAAGTATTCCAACAGAGGACGAACACCTTTAGTAACCGCTCACACAACTAGATCAAAGATCAACACACATATGTTTTTATGTGGTAAAACCCTTCGAACAATTTATTAACGCAACTACTTCGAACAATTTATTAATGTAAAAGAAAAATATTACAGAGAGATTTACAAGAGAGTTTCTCACAATCGATCATCGAAAAATGAATCTCCATGCTCTTTAAATAGAAATCACAAACCAATCGGGTGTTAAGCCATGGATCAATGTAGTCATTAAGATCGAGGAGAATATGAGTCGTCGGATCACTATATGTCGAAAACATATCGTGGTTGTCGGATTACCCAACTACAAATGCATACTAAAGAAACACACTTTTACCTAACGACACATTAGACCAAGTTGATCTTAACTAACTCCTAAGTGTCTAAATATCCTAACATCCCCCCTTAAGAATAACTTGGGATAGGATTGAATAATTTACAAAGGTGACACAATAGGAGAAGGAAGGAAGCATTAGAGCCTATCACCCCTTAATGACAACTTCCCGAACTCCTAACATAGATCGAAGTTTGGAAAACTTTGCTTTTGTAAGAGACTTTGTGAAAATGTCTGCAACTTGATCTTTTGTAGGGAAAAATAACACTTCAATAACTCAATCGTGAATGAGTTTTCTGATGAAGTGCATGTGTAGCTTGATGTGTTTGTTGCGTTGATGTTGAATTGGATCTTTGGCGAGTTTGATGGCACTTTGATTGTCGCACCAGAGGGTGGTCGGATGCTGCTGCTGGAATCCAAAATATGAAAGGATTTGTCGAAGCCACAAGGCTTCTTGACTTGCATTAATTGTTGCTCAGTACTTTGCTTATGTTGAAGAAAGAGCAATAGCTTGTTGTTTCTTATAGGCCTAAGTGACAGGTCCTGAACCAAGGCTAAAAATATAACCTGCAGTAGTCTTTCGATCATCAAGGTTACCGACCTAATCTGAATTAGTGAAACCAACCATTAAAGGAGCCCCCCCTGGACTGTAATGTATCCCAATCTGAATTGTACCTCAGACATACTGAAGTATCCTTTTAGCTTCTTTACAAAGGCTTTCATGGGGTGTTTGCGTATGCCGGGAAACAAGACCAACAACAAAGGAAATATCAGGATGGGTATGAGTCAAATATAAGAGGCTACCAACTAATTGACGATACAAGGTGGCATCAACTTCGAGAGAAGTACAAGTGGCAACAAGTTTGACTCCAAACTGGAAGGGAGAAGGGGTTGGTTAAGAATCATCCATGTGAAAGTGAAGGTCACAAGCATACTTAGATTGGGAAAGAAAGATTCCTTCTTTGGTTTGCAATACTTGGAGGCCAAGGAAATATTGGAAATAGCCCAAGTCTATCATTTCAGGTTTCTTTTGAAGGCTAGATTTCACATGGGTTAAAAGTTTAGGGTCACTTCCAGTGAGGATAAGATCATCAACATAAAGAACAAGGATTATGAGATGGCTTCCTACTTTCTTGGTATAGACGTTTGGGTAAGAATGACATTTAGAAAATTCGGTATCAAGAAGAAAGCTGTCCATTTTGGCATACCAAGCTCAAGGAGCTTGCTTACTTAAGACCATAAAGAGATCTCTTAAGGCGATAAACAAGGCTGGAGTCATTCGGGACATAGCCAGGAGGTTGTTCCATGTAGATTTCTTCTTGCAAATCCCCATGCAAGAAGGCGGATTTAACATCCATCTGATGGACCTCCCATTTATGTGAGGCAACAAGGGCTAGAATAAGACAGATGGAATTCATTTTGGCCTACTCGGGCAAAGGTTTCATTATAGTCAATGCCTTCAACTCAAGAAAATCATATGGCAACTAACCAGGCCTTGCGTCTTTCAACACTTCCATCTGATGCATACTTAGTTTTGTACACCCATTTACATTTGACAAGTTTTCTTCCTTTTGGAAGAGGTACAAGATCCCAAGTATCGTTCACCATTAAAGAGTGATACTCTTCATTCATTGTTGTATCCCTATCTAGATGACCTGAAGCTTCTACAAATGTCTCAGGATCATGAGTCTCTAAAATGTGAGCCAAAAGAGAAGAGGCTTGCTGGAATTGTGAATGTGTACGTTGTTGGTTTGAAGGATCACCGACAAGATCACCAACTGCTTCCCGTGTTGAATGGACATGTTGTCGCCTTTATACACACCTGGGTGACGTGGAAGAAATCTTCAATCCACTTGGTGTGTCCTTAGGGGCAAGTCTCGAGTCAAGGTGTTGTCACCTGATCCTCAACTCCTCCGTCTAGGCCAACTCCTAGTGAAGCCAAGGGGGGTAGTCCCTAACAAAAATACTAAGGCTTGAAAGCTAGTCTAAGTACAAAAAACAAATCTAGGAGTTTATTATAGTAAAGACAATCACAACAAGAATGAGTCTACACTAGTAGCATATACTACTCATACATTCATTGAAGTAAGATGTTCATGGAAAAAATATTCAATATAAAATATACTTGCACAAGAGATAATTAAAGGATAGTGATGCCTGCAAGTGAAATAACCATAAGCATGAGAAATACTTCAGATGAAAATAAAAGTTGCTTTAAAAATTCTAAAGTAGATGGCTTCTTAGAAATGTGAAAAGATGTGACCAGTGCCAATGAGATAATGTAAATTGTTGTTGAAGGTGTGATGTACCCTGTGCGTATTGTCTTTTGAGAATTTTAAGGTTCGGTTAATGTGAATTTATTTTATGAAATTGCTTGAAATGCTTGAAATAAACTAAACTAATGTGTGGCCTCTCCAGAGGATATCTCTTTGGTTGGAAATATGTGGAGAACTTGCCGAAGCCCCAAGGGCTTCACCAACAAGTTCAATGAAGGTGCCATAGGTCCAACATGGGGAGAACCTAGATCTCAAAGTTCCCATCTGACTTCACACACTCCCTTCATGCGGTTTCCCTAACATTGAGATAGCACCTTTTGAGATTGTCCTATTAAAACTACTCTGCACTGAACAACCTCGGTTCTGATGAGTTCCCAGGATCGAGCTAGTCTCGCAAGGGTTCAGAGCATACATCAGGGAGCTGAGGGGAAGGTTTATTTTAAACAACAAAATAAAATTGCATGAAATAAATTACAGAAAATGAAATGTTGTGCTAATTACTAAATCCACACTAACCAACCTCTTCGCAGAGGAGCTGAGGGGATTGGTTTATTTTCCAACTTGAAATTGCATAAAAGTAAATATTTTTTAATTACTATTGTCCATGTTGTCCAACCTCTTTGCAGAGGAGCTGAGGGGACTGGTATATTTTCCCAACAAAAGAATGAACTTGCCAAAGGGAAATCTAAACTAGCAATTAAAGTTTTACTTTTCCAAATTAAAATTTAAGCTAAATGTGATTATGATTTTTGTGTTTATTTTATTTTAGCTTTAGATGAAGATTGTGAACTGAAATGAAAAACAAAGAACCAAGCCAACAACCAAACCACAAAATACCCCCCTCGGGGGGAAACACAAATGGGGTGTTGCGTAGCCCACTATTTATTGCTTTGATTACAAAAGTATTTTCTTTGAGAGACTTTTTGATCCTTATAAAAGTGGGTTGGAAAGAAAACAAACTTTTACAATGATTTTAAAAGGTAAAGGGTGCTTCTAGGGGGTCTCAGATGCTCCTAATCCGCCAAAATTTGGCAGAGTTTCCCCTTGTTTACTTGTGAACCTGCACAAAACAACAAACAAATGGAAACAAAAGATGCCCAAAAACACTGTAAAAGTGTCTTGGGATGTCAGTACAAAAACCCAAAAAATTCCAAGTGAAAAACTGCAAAAAAGGAACTAAACAAATCAGGCTAGAAAGCTTGTTTCCTTAGTGTCTTTTGTTGTTGTTCTAAAATAGCAAGTTAAAAGCACTTGAATGCTAGATTTGAACAATAAAAGTACTTGGAAAAGATTATCTTTTATCCCTTTAAAAAAATTAGAAAATTGCAAGGGCAATGCAAGGGAAAGATGTGCAATGCAAGGGCATGCATTATTAGTGTTGCATGACTTGTGTTGTGATAATAAGACGTGATGGACATGTATGAAACACAATTAAACACATGGTTAAGCGTGATTAAGTATGATGAGATTGTTAAATTTACATGCAGCAGCGAGAGCCATTCTCCTGAAGGATGGCTAAGACCCTAGACGAGACCTAGGGCACCCAGTGCACTCCTGGGATATGTGATCTGAGACATACTTTGATAAAGACCCTAGGTTAGTAACCAGGGCCCCTGGTTTGTAACCAGGGTACCCATGCCTGGTGCATGGAAGTCTTGGTTCGTAACCAAGAAGATGAAGACCCTAGGTTAGTAACCAGGGCCCCTGGTTTGTAACCAGGGTAACCATGCCTGGGGCATGGGAGTCTTGGTCTAGGACCAAGCATTTAAGACCCTAGGTTCGTAACCAGGGCCCCTGGTTAGTAACCAGGGTAACCATGCCTGGGACATGGGAGTCTTGGTCTAGGACCAAGCATTTAAGACCCTAGGTTCGTAACCAGGGCCCCTGGTTAGTAACCAGGGTAACCATGCCTGGGGCATGGGAGTCTTGGTCTAGGACCAAGCATTTAAGACCCTAG
>ML776725.1:1109749-1121121 GCA_009831015.1 Picea engelmannii
AGAGATCAAGTTTTATTTATCTCAAGTTCAGATTTTATTGTACTATCACTGCCCTATATGCTGTTCTATTCTTCAGATCTATAGGAGTTCTGCTCTATTTTTAAAAGGAGACTGCTGTTTTATTCTTACCCTAAAATCTAACAGAGATATATGTCCGGGAGGTGTAGGACAGTTGGTGACAGAGTGTGTTGTTAAGGCGCTCTGTGATGTCGAAGTCACCGGTTTGAAATCTGCTGGGACAAAAAATCTAGCCATGTTAAGGCTTGGTGTGGCTCAAACTGGGTGCGATCCTCGGGTGATTTTGACGGATTATATGCCCCTAAATCACGGTTTCTTAGCCACAAGTTAGTCCTACATGTCATGGACAAAATAACAAACAAAAAAAAAAGTATCATGAGATATATAAGATTGTGATATGATAATAGGGTAGGGATAATTAAGCAAGTGTGATTTTGGCTATGTAATAGTTATCTAATAACTAATGACATTGTAGGACATGATAGGGGACAAAAATGTAGGTGGTAACTTGACAATATGATTGGGGAATTTGATATTGGTAGTGACCTATGATAATATGGCAAGAAATATGATGAATTGGTAATGCGGTATGAAAGGGTAAAACAAACTATTCTTTTTGTTGATGACCTAGTATTTTGTTTAACACATATAAGGATATGCCATGAGTTGATTAGATATGCATCAATTCACATTATGGGGACGATGATGCATACATATGAATTTCTACAATAATGTGATAAGAAGGATGAAAAAGGAGATGAGAGATAAGATGAAATTTAGGTAATATTTAAAAAGACAAAAAATCTATTTAGATAGTGAACCAAGATGTCTCATGATTAATCTTCTAATAGAGAAATTGTCGATAAGAAAATATTTATGAGATGTTGATTTCTAAGGTTGTGCTTAAAATTATTATTAAAAATTTGAATACTATTGAAAACACTAGAAAGTTTGGGAAAGGAAAATCAAAAGTTTTTGATATCATGTAAATAAATGTGATCACCATAAGAAAAAGTGAGTTGGAAAAACACAGTGAGACCAAAAGTAAACATCTAGGTAGATAACTAATTAAAAATAGAAGAAATGAAAAGAAGAGGAACAATAAGGAGGAGGTTCTAGAGGCCTTGATAAAGGTAAATCATATGAGGATATATAATACAATAAAAAAATAATAAGGAAGAGTCAAGCACAAAAACAAAATGACAAGGAAGCTAAGGAAGCAACAAAGAACGGAAGGAAACATAAATAGTCAGGGGAAAAGAAAGAAGATTGAGAAGCAAAATAATCAAAAGAAGGGAAGGACAAAAAATGAAGAAGACAAGATACAAACGATGAAGATGAAAGGAAACAAAAGGGGATGAAGTAGAAACAAACATGATACTGGTGGAAAGAGGGCGATGAGAACTCATAATAACTACATAAATCCATAGAGATAAGGGCTAGATCAACAAGAGTTTCAATAAAGATTGGAAACGCAAACCCATATTTATACACAATATATAATAGCTACCATAATTCAATTAAGTTCCAAAACCATTGAGTAAGAAATAAAAAAGGTATCCTATATCTATCCGATGAGAAAGAAGGTGAAGCAAAGGAACAACCAATTTAATAAGACAAGGAAATAGAAGACACGGGGAAGAAACCGAAACCGGAACTAGAGAAGGAACTAGAACTAGTAATATCATGAACACTAGAAAGTACAAACATGAGCTAATGAAAACTAAGAAAACATAAAATCTATACCATATGAAAAACATTGAGAGTCAAAGAAGGAAAAAAGAAGATAGTTACCTCACATAATAAGGGTGAGAATAAGGAGACTAGGGAGGTAACACAAAGGTAAAACTAACATAATGTAGACAAGAGGAGAAACATATACGGAAAATAGACAAACTAAGGACATTTAATGAAAGGAAGCATATGAACCATAAAAGGAAGTAGGCTAATACATTAAGAGTAAGAAAAGACTTAAAGGGACATGATATGCAATTTACAATCTAAAAATGATTGTATTGACACATCGATACGAAGGAAGGGAAAAATAATAAGAAAAACACATGAAAGAAACACTCTAGTAGAACTTGAGTCATCAACATGTAAAAACATAGTCATTTGATGGATAAAAAACTGGAGCAAGTCAACAAGCATGAACAAATGGAAGTAAATAAGGAAATCAAGGAACTCAAATAACACTCGAAGAAGATTAAGGTCTGAGTAAGGAGAACGAACAAAAACACATAACTGAACAAAGAGAGCAAATATGGAAGGGTTAGAAGAATACATCAATCTATAGAGTCAAATATCAAGACAAGCACTAGAGTGTACCTGAAAAGGCTATTAAGGATTCAAAAGTAAGATAATATTGGGGGTAAAATCCCTTAGCCATGGGCAAGATTCCTTTAATTGTGGATTGAGATAGGTGCAAAGGATGCTCGTATAGTCATTAAAATGATTAGGGTAGACAACCTTTTGAATAGAGTTTACCAAAAATGGAAACCCGACTCCACCCAATCATAACATAACCGACATCTTCGTCTCAATCATTCAGTCATGAGTAAGATTCGGTCATCGAGTTGTGATACATCGACGTTTTATTTTACGGGGTGCCCGAGTAATCCAGCACACTGTTGGAAACTCTGTCACCTTGTATAATGGGCTTTGGTTGTTGTGCAATCACTGGATGTAGCATGCACGTGGCGAGTTGGTGTAGTAGATGTCCATTTGCGGTCGCTCGTGCAACTCCAGGTGGCAACAACGATTGGGAGGCCACACGTCTCTTTCAAAACTGACATGCATTTCGCTTACACCTGCCCTCCTCAGTAGGTAAGTTTACAACATCTGCGTGACGAATATTCACCGCGTGGGTGCTGCATCAGAATTCTTCTTACTGACAGGACACGATATGCGGGGAGAAAGATTTCATGCCACGATCAAAAAAGAAAAAATGGGGTTGTCTCACTCATGCCTCTAGCCTCACCTGCAATCTTAAAACTCTGAGTGTTTTTCTAAAAGACCAGTTCTGTTTGTTCAAATTCTTCACTTGTCTCCACAAGGCCACATTTCCTTTCAGTTTCACTTGAGCGCTGGCGAGAGCCGCGTGGGCGCTATCCATGGTCGGTCTGCATTACTTGAAATGCTCTGTGATTATTTCTTTTGACACCCTATGTTCTTCCTGCGACTAAATGATTACGTCTTGCGCCTCTCTAATCTGTCTTTTGAGCCAATTTTCATTTCCTGCTGAATTTGTGATGCTGGCATTTCAATAGTTCTTTCTGCCAACTGTCTTCTTAATTCTTTGTTTTCTTGATACAATTCGGCGATAGCGAGTTGCGCTTGCTTCAGTTGCTGCGACAACTCCTGAGCATCCACGTTTTCATCTCCTGACCTCCTCCGTCTTTCACCAATTCCCCTGCATGAACCTTCAATAGGTTCTAGCCGAACAACGCGCATGAGTAATCTCTCAGAAGAAGACTGGGTGTGCGGTTCACTGGGAGCTTGGATCTCCCCGGGTTTCTTAATCAACCTTGGCCTGCCTCTTTTCCAGGGTGTTGGTTGGTTGGTTGACGTATCTTCTATTTCCTTTCCTTTTCCCGTGACATATTCCCTTCTCACCCCTGCACTGCGGAATGTTGTTTCCCTCACATATAGAGGAATGTCTCCTTTGGGGTCTCTGGGGATGTCGACCAAAATCAGAAATGAATCCCAGTCTTTGTTCAACCATCTCAATTCTTCGACCACCAACAACTTGATCAATGACAAATGGGATAAAATTTTCCTCGGTTGGTCAACCTCGGCCTGGACGTTGTCTACCATCCTTTCCAAGTTTCGATGCAAGAGGAAAGGTATATTCAAAGGTTTTTTCCCAGTGAAGTGCATAAACAACCTGATGTGATATGGGTACACTCTGTTGAACCTTCCTTCACAGGTGAAATCCCTTATGATTACCTTGAGGAGCTTTTGGAAAGGCTCCTGGAGGTACTGGCTTGGAATGCCTGCTTCGATTTTCCCATTTAGGAATTTGGCTTGATAAAATCTTCATAGCACAAAATGTCTAAAGGCATGCCTTTACAACACTTCACCACGCGGGGGGATCTCTGTCACAACCGACAAAGTTTCCTACGTCACTCGAAAGGTGATTCCCATAATGGTCGTGTAGAACCCATTAAAATTTAGGGTGAACTGTTCAACCAACTTTGCATTGTACCCTTTTATCTTTTCACAAAAGCGCATTCATCCGACCTGTTCGAAAGATGCCCTGATTTCCAGATCTTCATTTATTAATGTCAGGTCTTGAGGCTCAGACCTCACGACCCTACCACTTCTCGACTTCTTTCTTATGCTTTGGGATGTTGTCACGATGCTAGTATATATTTGTTCCGCGCACACGGTAATGAACGGTAACACCCTCTCTGTGCGACAAATAAGAATGTTGCACTTCAGAGAGAATTTCGGAAAGGCAATGACAAAAACTTTGCGCGACAAGAAAAATCAACCACAGAAGTCCACAACGCGACAGTAAGGCACAATGGAAAATTTTGGTGTAGTAGGAGATCGACGCGGTGGAAAACAACAACATGAGGCTTGTCGTGGATGGTTATTGCAACAGAAAATTCCAGCGCATTAGCAAAGTACTAGGAGACTTGTTGTGAGACAAAGAATTTAGGCGTGGAAAGAACTTCAGCACGATAGCAAAGTAATGGGAGACTTGTCACGAGACATAGAATTTAGGTGCGGAAAGAAATTCGACGCAACCGGAAGAAATTCCAAAGAAGAAAGGTTGACCGCGAGAAGAAATATCGTCCAACACGCTAGTTTGCAGTGAACTCCAACACGATTTAAACAATGATTGGAAACAATGAAGGAGACACGACAACTTGAATGAACAGACTCACAATACAAACGATGGCAATCAACTTTCCCACAATGAAGGGGTCTAGGGCTTGCAGAAAAAATCATAGACAATGCACAAATCCAGAAAGTAAAGGAGAGGCATGCATGGTGACCAGTATTTATACTTGAACGAGTAAAGACTGGAATCATGGCAGAGGACGATAAATCCATGGCGACAAGAAGTTTGGAAGTAGGTTGAAGATTTGCGCAACAAACTTGTGCAACGGGTATACTTTGAAGTGTGAAAATTACGGATGATAAGAGCGACAGAGTATGCGAGCGTCGTGATTTTTTACCTTTCTGACTTCATAATTAGGTGATGATGTTCGTTATAGCCATCAACGTGACCTTTATCCCAACAACTTGCCTCGATCTTTGGCACATAAATTCCCTTTCTGACAGGACTCAATCTTTCGGGAAAGGGACCTTTACAAGTCACACATGACTAATCATTACGCCCTTTCCTGACTCCAAGGGCCAGACCCACTACTTGTTGATTTCGACCCATTCATTATTCGGTTCCTGACCTCACACGCTTTGACACACGAACTACGACTCATCTAGGACTAACTCTAACTGTAAAAATTATGATGCTAACAGCTGGCTCCAATGGGGATGTTATCCTCCTAGTGAGGTGAAAAAGAGAAACAGACCAGGTGCTTGACCATCAGGTTTTATTTGACTTACAGACTCTAAAATGACGAAAAAGACTCATCCTGGATCTCCTTGACACAATTACGACTAGACTCAGCATAAACTTAGAGCCTTCACTTCAGTATTCAATTTTCTGTTGACTATTGTCTCGAAACACTTTCTTTGAAAATAAAAATGGTTATTTACAATGACATGAAAGACTAAAAAAACTTGCTAAACCAGATAATGTTTGAGGAACTTGCCATTCACATGCCCCCCAACAGTGAGATCTCCATTAATCTCTTGTAGAAAATAAACAGTGTTCTCATGATACACGTCAATCCTGAATGGCCCCATCCAAAGATGATCAAACTTTCCATGCCTCCCTTTGTCTTCATTCCTCGCGTCCCACTTCAGTACCAGATCATTCACCTTGAAATTCTCCTCTTTAATGTGTCTGTCAAGCATTCTTTTCATTTTGTCTTGGTGAAGTTGTGATTTGTTGAAGATCTATTCTCTCATTTGTTGCGCATGGACCAATTGGTTTATTCTCCTTTGAGTGTCGTTTGGTTCGGCTTCTTGCTCTTGCAGCAGTCTCCTTACTGGTTATCCCAACGAGGTGGCAAAAGCTACCTTCACACAATATACAATTTGGAAAGGTGATGTGGAGATGGACTTTTTAGTGGTGATTCCGTCGACCCATAACGCATAGATAAGATTTGTGTGCCAAGCTTTCTTGTTGTCCTGTAGAAGCTTTTTAATAATCCTGGTCAAATTTTTGTTAGACGACTCTGCCAATCCATTACCCTGTGGGTAATAAGCTGTGGAATGTCGTAGAGTTATGTTGTAATCATTGTAGAATTTCTCCATCTTTTTATACTTGAACATCGTTGGATTGTCAGTGATGATCTTGACTGGGCAATCGAATCTAGACAAGATATTACTCTCTAAAAATTGAATGATAACTGTGTCAGTAGCTTGCCTTATGGGGACCGCTTCGATCCATTTAGTGAAGTAGTCCATGGCCATCAATATCCATCTATGATGATCTAAAGATGGAATATGTATTTATCCTATGAAATACAAGCCCCATTGCATAAACGATGCTTCAACCGAGATATGTTTTAAAGGCAAGGGTTACAACTTTCTTTTCTCATCGAAGATCTGGCATTCGTGGCAACTAGAAATTTCCTTGTATACATCCGCAAAATACTAGGCCAATAGAATCCTGCCCTCAAGATTTTGTGCGCAGTGGTCTTCCAATAATGATTTCCCCTGCAATCTCCTTTGTGAAACTCCTTAATATCCCTTTTCGTATCTTCCTCCAACAAACAATTTAGCAAGATCCCACCTAGATCCTTCCAATACAGAGAATTGTCCAGAATGCAAAACTTAGTTTCTTTCAACTTCAAAAATATGGATTTCGTTTTGTTCAACCATGGAGGAACTTGCAAATTTCTTAACACGTAAATAATGTTAGTGTACCAAGGAGAATCAATGAACTTTTGATATACCTACTGGATCGTTTCTTCTTGTGAATTCTCCAACATATCAACTATAAAATTGATTCCCAAAACATCACAATTCAACTACACCATTAATTTTGTGAGCCCTTGACCTTTAATCATCTTTGTAGGCTTGATTTTGAGGTCATATTCTAGCATCACTGCAATCCATTTTACCCTTCTCCCTTCAGGATCAGGCTGAGTCAAGATATCCTTAACAAAATTGCTAGGAACATAAGTAATGACACGAGAATGAAATGTATAAGTTTTGAATTCCTTGAGGGCCTTCACTAAGGCATATGCTTATTTTTCCATGATATCATACCTTAGTGGGGAGTCTTTCAATGTCATGTTGAAATAGGCTATGGGATTTTCAAAATTTTGCTCATCCTTTTGTAACAAAACGCCATCGATGGTGTGCTCTGAGGAAACGGAGAATAAGATAAAGTCCTTTGAAAAATACGGGCTGGCTAATAATGGATATTTGGTCAGTGCCACCTTAATATCTTCAAACAACTTCCTAGCTTCATGAGTCCATTTTATTTCATTACCTTTCCTGAGCATATTTGTGATGTGCTTTATAATCTCAGCCAAGTTGGGAATGAACCTTTTCAGAAAAATTACCTTTCCCAGGAAAGAATGCACCTCTTTCTTGTTCCTGGGAGTGTCGATCTTCAGAATTCCTTCCACCCTATTGGGGTCTATATTTATGCCTTCCTTTTAAATGATGTGTCCAAGAAATTTTCCTTCTTGCATGCCGAAGTTTGATTTTTCAAATTTAATGAGTTGCCAAACTTTCTGCATTTCTGGAAAACATTCCTTAGATGTTCGAGATGTTGTTCATCTGAATATGAAAACACCGTGATATCATCCAAGTAAAGCATGATAAAATTATCATGACAATGATACAACCAAGATCATGATAAAATATTTATAAGATCTTGTAACGTCCAAGCCTAACTCATCCATGACCACCTTGGGCATGAGATTATGAGATGCGCCTGAATCTAACATGGCATTATGTAAGGTCATGTCATGAATTTTAAGGCTGACATAGAAAGGAGGAACATCATCAGCATCATCGCTTTCTTCTATGCGCGGGCCAAACAAGATGGCAGGGTGGCCGTCTTGGATGTTCAAGGTGTCGAGAGCTTCTTCCATCTTTAACATTTTAATGATCTAATTTCTATACTCTCCCTTATTGATTAGCTCATTAAACGAAACAAATATTTTGATTTTAGCCATTTCGTTTTCAAAATTAAAAGGAGGAGATTTTTCTATCTCTCTGATGATCGTTTCCTTTCTTTCCTTAGGTGATTTTTTTAAGGATTCTTCCTTTGATTTTCCTTTCTCCATTACATCCCTTGCTAAATTATCTTTCTTCAGTTGGCTTGAAGAAGGAGTGTTCACCTGGGGTTCCCTTCTGGGATTTGCCTTCGAAAGCTCTGCAAGCACCTTTTTACTTCTGAGGTTATATTGCTTCTGAAACTGTATAATAGCATTGTGGTATCCTTTCCTAAACTCCTTTGTTTCCGATGACAACATATCATCATTCTTTAGAATAAGCTCTTCATTCACATCCATAAATTGATCGTGCTCTCCTTTTGTTAAGAACACACATGTTTCTGTATTGTCACAATAATGCATATGGTCTTGGATCATTTGATCAAAATATTTTTTTGCATAGTTTTTTTGGAAAGGAGGTCTTATATTTTGATCACCTTGATTTCTCTGGTCTCTTTGCCTGATCTGTGGAACTGGGGCTCTTCTAAAATTTTGATTTCTAGGCTGGAAATCATTTTGCTCCCTGGTGGTAGGCTTGTTCTCCACAAGCATCCTTTCCATGAGTCTTTCCATAGTCTTCATCATCAATTCGAATTTTTCATCTGATGATCGAGACGTAGAGGGTTGTGTGTCCCCTTGGGGCTTCTTCAAATTTCTGTCAAAATTATGTTTGATCTTCCTCGATGCCATCAGATTTACTTCAACTTCATTCACATCGCTCATCATAACACCTAATGTATTAGATATTCTTTCTCTTAACATCAAGGCAAAGTCACTGTCAAACGAATTAGTGTATCGAAGTTGGGCAGCTACGGGAGGTGGTTTGACTTATGTGGGAATTGAATTATAAACTTTCATGAATCTGGCGGAGAATTCTTGCACTGTTTCATCTTTTGATATTTTTATATTATTGTACTGAATTAGTAACCGAAGAGGATTCTTTTTATCACCCCATCTGGCAAGAAACAACATTTCAAAATCTGCAAAATCAAGGATGCTCGTTGTTTGAAGGGCCTTGAACCATTTTATGACCTCCCCTGAGAGACTCTCCGCAAACAATCTCTTTTTTTCATCCTCGTGATCTACCTATTCTAGGTCGACAAAATCATTAAACCAATCTAAGTGTTTTTGGGCAAAAGCATTTCCTTCGGCATCGTATAATTTAATTCTCTAATTATAATTCTGAGGCAATTCATGTAACTGGGCCCGCAAGGCAAGAGGGGTGAACCTGGAGGCCATGAATCTAGGAGGGATTTGAACTGGCGAGATGGTTTGAGTGGGGATTATGGCAGTTCGTGGGGGGTTGGTTGGTATCAAGGATTGAAACTTTTTCTCATCGAAAATAATTTCATTCAAATAGGATTCTGATCTGGACCTTAACAGAGTTTGTTCAAATAGTAAATCGAATTCAAGGTCGTCGATGATTTTTACTCCGTCTTTAGGTAAATATAGGTTCTTGTCCAAGTAATATAAAGGGTCTTTTATGCTTTCCTTTCCTTTGCGCATAAGTTTTATGGGATCAGACACAGATGCTACAGGCTCTGGATCAGGGTTCGCTCCAGTGTAAAATTTCTTAGGAGCCAGGATTTATGATTTTGACTACTCTATGCTACTAATCTTATTTAATGAAGTCGCCAGAGTAAAATAAGTTTCATCCAATATAGGTGTCTGACTCGTTGTTACTATCAGGGATCAAATCTACAACTTAAATCGTTTTCCCAGGGAAAGTTTTCAATTTCATCCCCGACAGCGATACCAAGATGTTTAGCACTTGGTAAATTGTTGGGCTGAAGAGAAACAAAGTACCAAGGTAACCTACAGATCAACTTTAAGACTGGAAACTAGCCTTTCCAATCTAGATTTATGTGTTTTGGAAATGTTTCTGGTTTCGTTGGCAAGGAAATACAAAATTTTGGGCTATGGAGTCAACCTTTTGAAAATGAGAGAAATCAATGACTGGTAAAGGAAACTTTGAGAGGATAAAGGATAAGTGGGCAATGGTCTTTCAGTTTAAATGCCATCGTGTATGGCAGAAAAAAGGAGGACATAAAGCAAACCAGAGCACCATTAAAGTTGAATTCTAACTTACTTGGAAGAGAACACAGAGTTTAAATGGCTGAGTCTAAAGCACCGCGCGATGAATTTTAAACTCGTCAAACATTTCAATTTAAACAAAGAGAACATACATGAATTTATAGGAAACGGGAAGTACATATATAGATATGATCATAATACATCAAACCACCACCATTAGAATCTTTTCGTCAAAGCTTCATGACCTCTGCATTGTTATTTCTATTCAGATTCAAAGATTACATTCAAGAGTCCTCTGTCTACACTACTTTTCCAACCCAACTTACATCGAAAAGATACAATATATAGAAAAACCATGCCCTCTCGGGCTGCTATGCCTCAAACTACTTCTCCTAGAATTTTGGATTTCGTTACTTCCTCCTAGACAACCTTTTGAATAGAGTTTACCAAAAATGGAAACTTGATTGCACCCAATCATAACATAACCGACATATTCGTCTCAATCATTCAGTCATGAGTAAGATTCAGTCATCATGTTGTGATACATCGATGTTTTCGTTTACGGGGTGCCCGAGTAATCAAGCGCACTGTTGGAAACTCTGTCACCTTGTATAATGGGTTGTGGTTGTTGTTTCATGAACACTGGTTGTAGCATGCACGTGGCGAGTTGGTGTAGCGAATGTTCATTTGCGGTCACTCATGCAACTCCAGGTGGAAACAATGGTTGGGAGGCCATGCTTCTCTTCCAAAATTGGCATGTGTTTCGCTTACACCTGCCCTCCTCAGTAGGTAAGTTTATGTTAAGTACCTATACCAGATCTGCAAATATACTCACAACAAATACTGAATACACAATATATCCAAAGAGCAATATAGAAGAAACCACACAATATTATTACCAAACCCTTGAGGTAGGGCAACACCATACAATGGATCCTATTATGGAAGGGATCCTTTCCTGTTCACTTGCCTCTTCGAGGGGGCATCCTCCTATTGAGCTACTGC
>ML776725.1:1133146-1187509 GCA_009831015.1 Picea engelmannii
GGTGGCGAAACTAATGGCCTATGCCTCTGTCATCTGGTTGAGCTTGTAGTAGGTATCTAGTTTCTATACCCAAGCTCTGGCAGTGCATCTAGATGATCCGTCAAAAGAAGGTATGGTGAGTTTACCAACTTTTCGGATGAAGTCAATGTTATGCCTCTGCTTTTGCTGTTGTTGCCCTCCCCTCTGGGGCTCTCTAGGACGGTTTCTGAGTCTAAGTCTACAATACTCGACTAGGGTCATGTCCTGCTGAAATTCATGGCCCAAGGCCGCATACTCTCTTCGATACTCTGCAATGTCCTTTGCATGTGTGGCCGGTCTCTGTGCTATCGGTATCTGTGTTGCTACCGAGGTTGCCCTCTGGAAACTGGGAAACAACGGACATGGAATCCTACTCGCAGAGGTATACGTGCGAGTGGGTGACTGGGGTCTACTGCCTTCCCCTGAGTTCCCATGCGCTGCATGTGGGCCTTAAGTGCCCGGAATATCTACCATAGCCATTCTATCTGCTACCTGAGCCAAAGACTGAGACATGGTCCGCTGGCTAGCTAGCATGTCACTGATAATCTGCATGAAGGCTACATCTGGATCCACTGGGGCCTTACCACTGCCCTCTGGTCGCTCATACCTATCACCTAGCCTCTTCTCTGCTTCGCGCTTAGCCTCACGCTCTGCTCGTCGCTCTGCTTCTCTAAGTGCATCTTCCTCTTCCTCTGAACTGGGAGGGAAGGAAGGAAAGTTAGGTATGTCCCTTCTTCCCCTGCACCGATTGTACATGACATATTCGTCACCTTCATGCTCACGGCCATCTGGTTCTTCTGTTGGATTCATGGTCTTTAGTCACAAGCTGGCAAGACTAAAGCTCTGATACCACTGAAATATCCCTAATCCGGCTGATCAAGATATTCGCTGTTGTTTTAATGCTCTGGTGTGCAGATCTGATACACTGGGGGTTTCTGGATGCATTTTAGTCATGTATGTGAGATGTTCTTTGGTTATTGTGGTTGCATGTAGGTTATTGCAGGTGCATGTGGGTTATTACATGTGCATGTTGCATATTTAGTGTTTAACAATCATAAAAGGATGCATGCAAGAGTATAGAATGGCAACTGCTTAATATCATGAATAATAACGGTTCAAGCATGGAAATACAATAGCCTACTGGAAAAATAGAATCTAGACGTTAATCAGATCTCCTGGATCTGTACTGGAATACAATCAAATAACAAAAATACCCGTGATCATAAGAAGATAGCAGATCTGATGCATGCATGGATATATCAGCAAACATGTGCTATTCCAGCGAAATACAGTAACCGCTACCAGCTAGAAAACTCGATCTGAAGAATCCACCGTCAGAATGTGCTTGGAACTGCTCCAATAGATGCGCTCTGGTCTCTATACTGGAATGGACGTCTGTCAGAACTCGAATTGGACCTCTACGGAACCAGATCTGGACCCCTGGGGGTTTGTGCCCCTCCTTGGACACTGAATGCGCCCCAAAAGATTCCACCATCGGAATCGGCTGCTATATAGCTCAAAACTATCCTCTCGTCAAATGATGAAATGGGTTGGAAGGGTTTGGCCGGATCTGCTCTGGAACACCTGCATGCAACGCCAAACATCTGTCTAGAATGACTGCACCCAAAATGGCTGGATGGATCGATCTGCAAGATTCCATCGTCAGAATCTGATGATAACTGGCTCAATGGAAGCGCCCTGGCTGGATCTCTACTCGATCGGAATGAATCTGCAATCAGGACATAGGTCTACTGCAGATCTCTGAATCCTCAAAATAGCTTGCGCCCTCCACACTAAATACTCTTGAAATGAACGATGAAATACCTGGATGGTATCTCTGATGGGCTAGGGTGTGTCTCTCAACACCGAAACCGATCAAGGGCGGTGGTTTCCTCCAGAAATCCACAAAACAATAAGGTCGGCTCTCCTCCTCCACTGGAAGCTCTCAACATCAAATCATAACAATGCATAATTAGGAATTAGGTCAAATCCCTCCCTTTATATCTTTCCCGACCTAATTCTTCGTTGACATCACTTAACCTAGGCGCCTTTCCTCCTAAGTGATTTATTTTTCAATTAAGCCCCCCCCCCTTATCACCTTTTCATTCTAATGCTCCATTGACTTAGGTTTAAGTGACTTTTCCTAAGTATTTTGGCTTAATTCATCGTTTAGCCTTAATTCTTCCTTATTTCTCCATCTGGTTCCCTGTTTGTGCCTAACTATAGTCTACGGGAACATATAGACTACTAAGTCACTCCCTGCTGGCCTAATCTTGGGGACGGGACATCACACATTCATCGTGGTCGGTCTGCACCTAGCGGTGTTTATATTTTATTAATCATTCTGCATACATACAAGTACATCAGCAGGCTCCTGGCCTTCAACACTTAGGCTCCCTGGCCTAACAAACACATAAGCCTACCAGCTTATGCAAAACATGGCTCACTAGCCTATAGACATGTTTACATTTCATTTCATATATCATGATTTGCAACGGGGCTCAGCCTTGGGGACACTACAATCCCCCTCCCCTTATTTTTGCATTGTCCTCAGTGCAACTTACACTGTCTCTGCAAGTCTTTCAAAATTTTCAAAAAGATGCGGGTACTCTGCCCGCATTACTTCTTCATGCTCCCATGTCACGTCTTTAGGACCATACCAGGTCCACTGGACCTTTACAAGCTCTATAGCTCGATTCCGAAGCTGTTTGCTTTTCCTGTCCAATATGCGCACAGGATGCACTTGCAGGACACCTTCTGGTTCCACCTGAATCATAGTCCAATCGATAACGTGATTAGCATCAGGTACATATTTCTTAAGCAGTGAAACATGAAACACATTATGTACATTCATTGATGCAGGTAATGCAAGCATGTATGCAACTGGCCCAATCCTTTCCAGGATCTCAAATGGCCCACAAAATCTTGTTGCCAACTTGGCGCAACTTCTCAGCTTCAGGGAACTCCTGTTAGTTTTCACTTTCAGGAAAACATGGTCACCCACTTTGAATTCTCTATGGGTTCTATTACTATCAGCGTAACTTTTCTGCCTGTCCTGGGCCACTTTCAGATTCTGTTTGATTTTTATCATTTGATCTTCCATCTCTTTGAGTAGTTCAGGTCCAACTACTACTCTGTCAGCTGGATTATCCTAGCTCACTAGAGTGTTGCACTTTCTTCCATAAAGTGCTTCAAATGGGCTCATCTTTAGAGATGTATGATACCCATTATTGTAGGCAAATTCTACCAAATGCAGGTAGTCTTCCCACCTTGATCGTTTATCCATCACATACATTCTCAGCATGTCTTCTATTACTCTATTTACTCTCTCTGTCTGTCCATTAGACTCAGGATGATACGTTGTACTAAAGTTTAGATTCGTTCTGAATCCTTTGAACAGTCCTTTCCAGAAATTCGAAGTGAATTTCGGGTCCCTATCAGACACAATTTTCTTAGGAATTCCATGCAAGCGTGCAACTTCTTTTAAAAAGATATCAACAACATCTGCTGCTCTGTGGGTGGTTTTCAGTGGAATAAAATGGGTAGCTTTAGTAAGCTTGTCCACCACCACCATGATTGAATCATGTTGCTTGCTTGTTCTGGGAAATCCTGTGATAAAATCCATTGTTACCACATTCCATTTCCACTCAGGAATAGGTAAAGGCTGAAACAACCCTGCCGGGTGTCTATGCTCAGCCTTAACCTTTTGGCACTCCATACATCTGGTGATGTATTCAACAATTTCTTTCTTCAAACCCGGCCAAAAATAATGGCTCCTGACTACTGCCACATTCTTTTGATATCCAGGATGTCCATCATAAATCACGTTATGCATCTCTTTTAGAATTGCCAGCTTCGATTCTTAGAAATTGGGTACATATACTCTGTTCTTATGCAGAAGTAAACCATCAGTTCCCAAGGTGTAACTTTCCTTGGTTTGTGGTTTCCCATGCCACTGTAGCTTTGCTACAAGTCTTTTGTATTGCAAATCAGCATTTGCAGCGTCAAGAATTCTATCTTTAATCTCGGTTCTGTACATGCTAATGGTTGTAGCATGTAATTCGTGCACTTTTCTGCTGAGTGCATCAGCCACCTTATTTTCTTTCCCTTTGATATGCTTGATATCAAAGTCATATTCACACAAAAATTCCAGCCATCTAATTTGCCTGGCATTTAAAGTTGGCTGATCAAATAAATATTTCAGACCATTGTGGTCTGTTCTTAATTCGAATTTCTTGCCCATGAGGTAATGTCTCCATTTCCTCAGGGCGTGGACGATTGTTGCCAGCTCCAAATCATGAGTGGCATAATTCTTCTCATGTTCCTTCAACTTCCGGGATTCATAGCAAGCTACAAATCCTTCTTGGCTGAGAACTCCTCCCAACCCCTCCTTACACGCATCTGTGCACACTACGTAATCCTTGTTTGGATCTGCAATCCTCAGGATTGGAGCACTAGTGAGCAGTTTCTTCAGTCACTGGAAGCTGCTCTCACATTCATCAGTGCACTGAAATTTCTTCTCCTTCCTTTGCAAGGAAGTGATAGCATGCGCTATCCTTGAGAATCCGGCTATGAACCTCCTATAATAGCCTGCCAGACCCATAAAATATCTTACTTCCGCCACATTTCTTGGTGCTAGCCATTCTCGAATGGCCTATACCTTCTCAGGATCCACAACGATCCCCTCCTCTAATATAATGTGTCCCAAGTAATGGATCTGTTTTTGGTAAAATGAGCACTTTCTCAGTTTTGCGCACAGCTAGTGTTCTCTCAACACCTGCAGCACCATTCTAAGGTGTTGTTTGTGTTCTTCCTCTATCTTGGAATACACCAAGATATCGTCCAAGAAGACTATGACAAACTTGTCCAAATAATTTCTGAACACTCCATTCATTAAGCACATAAAGACAGCATGCGCGTTGGACAATCCAAACGGCACCACTGTAAACTCATAATGACCGTACCTTGTTCTGAAGGCGGTCTTGCTGATGTCCTCATCCCTTATTCTCACTTGGTGATATCCAGATCGGAGATCTATTTTCGAAAATATTTTCGCATCCTTCAACTGATCGAAAAGATCATCAATCCTCGGCAGAGGATACTTGTTCTTGACAGTGACCTTATTCAACTGTCGAAAGTCAATGCACATCCTCAATGTCCCATCTTTCTTCTTCATGAATAGGACTGGGGCTCCCCACGGCGACACGTTGGGACGAATGTAACCTTTCTTTAGTAGCTCTTCAAGCTGTAATTGCAACTCTTTCAGCTCTAGCGTACTCATTCTATAAGGATATTTCAAAACTGGACTTGTTCCAGGCATCAAATTTATAGAAAAATCGATGTCCCTCCTTGGAGGTAGTCCAGGTACCTCCTGAAATACATCCTTGAACTCCTTGAGTACTTCATGGTCTTCCAAATTCGATACTACATCTTGGGATGCTTCTTCCACCTGAGCTGCAAATAATTGATAGCCTTTCCGGTAACATTTCTTCAGCTGCATGGCTGAGATTTCCCTCACAGCCATGACTCTGGGAATTCCTTGGACTGTTACCTGATTTCCCTCTTCGTTTAGGCATGTGAACCTCTTGTTACGGCAATCCAGAAGGGCATAGTGCCAGTCCAGCCAATCCATCCAAATTAAGCAATCATATGAGCCTAAAGGCATAATGTTCAATTCATCCTTAGTGCTCATTCCTTTCATGTCCACCAAACAGGACTTAACCAATTCAGTGACCTTCCTCTTGGTCCCTGTGGCCAACTGCACTAACCAAGACTTCTCATGTTTGCTCCTCGTTAGATGCAAACTTTACACCACTCTAGGATCTACATAACTATGGCTAGCCCCTGAATCAATCAAAATAACAAGTGGTCGGTTGTTGATCATACCTTCCAGTTCAATCATGTGCGATTGAAATTCTGCTTGCTTGTTGTCTAGGGCTACATAGATCCTCGGCATTCTGCTGCCCATATCCTCCACTGTTTCAGCTTGTTGAACAGTATGTACAGTTCTCGCCTTACCCATTTTATGGGGACAATCTCTGTACTTGTGGTTTCCTTGACAACCCCAACACTGAATGGGCGTCAGTCTCTGTCTTTGTGCTCCCTCTTCAGTCCTTCTCGACTCTCTAAACGATGGCTGTCCCTGACGACTGTTTCGGAAAAAGGAAGGCTTGTCTCCCTTCTGCCTCTGTTCTTTCTTAAACCTCTTCTTGTCATCCCAAGCCTTCCGAAAGGTAAGCTTTTCTCTTTGTTGTTCGTATAAGCATTTTGCCCTTCTTATTGTTTCTTCCATAGTCTTAGGATCATCATATTGAATCTTGTCACCAATGGAAGGTGGTAGTCCACTCAGATACCTCTAAATCTTGACAGCCTCGTCTTTGATGAATGGAACATACTTCAGTAGTTCCAGAAAATTTTGTTCATACTCATCAATGGTCATACTGCCCAACTTGAGTTCGAAGAACTCCTTCATCTTTCTGTCATAGAATCTTTTAGTCAGGTATTTCTTCTTGAAATACCTCTTAAATTCCTTCCAAGTGATCTCTTTCTCTCTGATGTGCTACACCTGCACAAACTAATCCCACCACATGGATGCTTTTCCTTTCAGTTGGTACATTGCAATTCTCCCTTCTGCATGGGCGGAATAATTCTGCAATTGGAAGTATTTCTTCATGCCAAGCAACCATGTCTCGGAATATTCCTCCTTCTTATGTTCTCCATCGAATGTTGGAGGCTTAATCTTGTTCATCTCTCCTTTCAATTCCTCCCTTCCAGATTTCCGATGTTTTCTGGTAGGAGATGGGCTTGAACTACTGTGTGTCTTACTGTCAGAATGTCTTTGGAAGTGACTAAGATGTCGGCTACCACTCCTCGACCTACTTCTTCTCCCATGGGTTATGCGACTCTCCGTCGTACTGGAGTCTCTTTCTTTCTCGAGTTTCTTCTCTATTCTTTCCAGACTCTTCAAAAATTTTAAGTTTAATGCACTCTGTCGATCCCTGACTTTCATGAGCTTTCGGATATCATCTCGGCAAGCCTTGGCCTCTCTTTTCAATCCTTCAAGGGTTTTCATTATGTTTTCTTCCTTATCCTTCTCTTTTCCATGCCCATTGGAGTTCGATCCTTCGACTCCCAGGTTAACATCCTTTCCTTCCTATTTTTCTTCTATTTCAGGGGTAATCCTCACCTTCCCCCACTCCATACTCGGCGTTGGTTAACTGGAGTACTGACCTCCATTGAACTTCTGCACACACACTGTGCAATTAAATTCGAAGTTTGTCAGGCCATCAAAACTTCACGAACAATCTTCAGCATTTATGACTAATACCAACAAAAACAAAATAAATTTTGATTCCAAATGAGTTTTCTGAGTTTCTCGTTCAGCTCTGCAATTTTCGTGTTTTTGGAGCTTTCATTTTCGACACTTCGGGATTTTGGAACTTCGGGTTTTTGTACCTCGGGACTTCGGGTTTCGGGGTTTTGGAGTCTCGGTACCAGAGAACTCCCGTTTAACTCTCCGGGCTAGACTCGTGGTTCACACGACCTCCCCTTATATGACCACAGTCATACCTCCTATCGGGGTTTCAGACTTCCCAATGTCCAAATGCACATGTCCTTAGGATTCGCGATTCTCTAAATCTCGATGCGCCCTTCACACGTTAGCCTTCCTGGCTTAGCTCTTGTTCCACGTGAACTCTATCCCGTGACCGTAGTCAAACCTCTCGTCGAGGTTTCGGGGTTCGCGAATCCAAAGTGCATAAACACCTTGTCACTAGGATCCCCGATATCCCGATGACCCAAATACCGATAGACGAATCCCTTGTCGGGATTTTTCTCGATGACTCCGATGGCTGCCACTTGTCCACGTCACTGACTTCGCCGTGGCCCCACGCTATTTCCTTAGCCTGTCGGGATATCGCGTTTCGCGATTTCAAGTTGCAAGATTATCCTGTCCTTGGGATCTTCGATACGCCGATTTCCGACTCTCTTCGGATTTCTGACACGTGTCCCAAATGATGGACGGTTTAGGTCAACCCTCAAGTTTCGCTACTTTACAAAACCATTAACCTTCACTTACCGGAACTCCGATGACCACATTCCCGATCTGGATGACCACGCGACACGTGCCCTCCGCCTTTCGGACGGTCTGGATCTATTTTGGAACTTTCGCCCCTGGTCTCTGAGGTTTAACCTTCGAACATCTCCCGACAGATCCTATGGTTGACGGGTTTTCCAGCCGAGATCTGACGGCTCAGACAGTTCCTAACCAATTCGGAATTTCGCATATTGCGATTTCCACATTCCTATGTATTTCAAAAAGGAATTTTAATTCCTACGCACATTTTTCTGGATCTGACGGTCACGAGGGCTCACCTTCCCTCCCGAACAGATACTAAGGTTCTAACACCATTGGTGTAGAGACCTGTCTCCCCGTGGCCATAGAACACACCAGCTGCAGTTTCACTCACCCACAGGCCTGACAACCTGCCTCTTCCAACCACAGTCACCTCCCTCACCAGAAGAGAGGTCATATACAAGCTCAGCACGAGCTTACTTTGGCCAGTATGCCACGTGCAGTCCAACACTGCGTGGCCACAATAGTCAATTGGGAAAAACAAACACGTGCTTCCCAAACAGGTTCAGCAATCACGGAATAGTCTCACGATTTTTGGTTTCGGGATTGTACAAAGGTATTCTTGCAGGGGTCGGACGGGTTCACGCTCAGACGGTTGGGTAGAATGGAGAAGATCCCCCCCCCCCACGGTTCATCTCAGCTATTATATTTGCATGCACCAGGGTTGACATTTGTCACCCTGGGAAATGCATGCGTTCCCATAGCATGTATCCCTTTTGCACATTTTCCCTTGCCAAGAAATTAGGATAAAATAAAATACACATGTATTTTGGGAAATAATATTAAAATATTATAACCAGGCTTAAGACCCCCTAGGCTCAACACTTAGCCCCTTTTCCCACCTTCCAGCCCCTAATCCCTTGCCCACTGTGTGGACGCTCATTCCCCCTTCACTCATTCATCATGGTTGGTCTACACCTAGCGGTGTTTATATTTTATTAATCATTCTGCATACATACAAGTACATCAGCAAGCTCATGGCCTTCAACACTTAGGCTCCCTGGCCTAACAAACACATAAGCCTACCAGCTTATGCAAAACATGGCTCACCAGCCTATAGACATGTTTACATTTCATTTCATATATCATGATTTGCAACGGGGCTCGGCCTTGGGGACACTACAATCGAAATTTCCCCAAGGGGTGGTATAGTCTATTTCAGGGAGCACAAGGATTTGTTGGGTATTTGTTTTTTGTTTCTTCAAAAATTCCATTTTTTTCCCCACTGTTAGGGTTGTCGTTAATTCTGGAGGGACAAGTCTATCTTTCTGAGCATTTGAATTCCATGCCCACCATAGATTGTTGAATAGGATGCTCGATAAGCTGGCGTAAAGATTCACTGACATGTCCAAAATCCAATATTTGACACATTCCTCCAATCTTTGTTTATTCTAGTCAATTTTGGCCTGTAGCTTTTATTTAACCGAGTGAAAAACATGTGTTTCACAAGAACAATGAATAAACAATTGAGAAATTGTTTCATAAATTTCTTTACAAAGGGAACACCAGTTGGGCCCGCTCCATCCCCTTTTAATGATATTCTCCAAGGTAAGTAATTTTTTGTTTAAAGCAAGCCACATCGTAAGATTGCATCTAGGCGGGGCGTTGAATTTCCACATTTTACCCCACCACCATTTTTTTTCTCCAAAAAGTGCAATTCAGTCCAAGCTTTGTAACCAAGTTTTGTTGTGAAAGATCTGTTCTTAAAGTTTTTCATCCAAACCAATTAGTCATCTATGTCTTCATCTAGAAGAATGTGGTTTTCACATAAATTTCCCACGTAGGAGTTCCATTCATCATGGAGATCCTCTAAGAGATTTAAAGCAACTGCAGAGATCCATCCTGGGTGGCCTCTTGGTTGTGGGAAGTCAGTGTTGGCATCTTTAAGGAAAACGATTTCCTGGACTGCTAAGGCTTGAAGCAAGCGAGGGAAAAGTGTGAAGTTTTCCCCGACTCCCAGCCAAGGATA
Organism: Picea engelmannii; assembly: GCA_009831015.1. Classification (NCBI taxonomy): domain Eukaryota; kingdom Viridiplantae; phylum Streptophyta; class Pinopsida; order Pinales; family Pinaceae; genus Picea; species Picea engelmannii. The sequence continues at coordinate 1,143,268 of ML776725.1, forward strand.
TTTTCCTATTCTGATGCTTCTACCATTTCCTACTTTCTAGGTCATCCATAGTCCCACTAGAGGGAAATATTTGACTAACGCTTTCCAGACTATTGACCCTTTATTTGATTTAAAGGGGGCTCGAAACCATTCATGTATAGATTGTTTATGGAAGTATTTTGACGAGATCACTTGTGTGCAAATAGAATCACCCGTAGTTAACCTCCAAATATTTCTTCCTGCAAGGGCTTGAGAAAAGAGGTGAATCTCTTTAATCCCCCATCCTCCTAACTCCTTAGGGGTTGCTACCAATGACCACTTCGCTAGGTGAGGGCCTTTTTTTTTCTCATTCCACATGAAACAAGAGTAGATGCTTTGGATCTTGTTTAGTATAGTTTTAGGCACAACCTCTATGGAATTCCAATATACTGGTATTCCTTGGAGCACCGATTTAAGTAGTACTAATATGCCTCCTCTAGAAAGAAGGCGGTGAACCTAAAGTGAATTTTTGGCTTCCACCTTGTGTATGATCCAATCCCAATCCGTTAATCTATAGTTGTCCAATTTCAGTGCAAAACCAAGGTATTTAAAACCTTCATCCATAGACTTGGCTTGCGCATGGAGGAGTGTGAATATCTCATTTCGAACTTGCTCAGGGCAATTTGAGATGATGATGCATGACTTGTCCAACTTGATGGACATCCCTGTTTTTGTGCAGAATAGGTCTAGGCATTCCTTAAGGGACTTGGAATCTCGAATGGTACCCTTTATACTACATAAGATATCTTCAACAAATTCTAGATGGGAGATTTCTTCTCTGTCAATCACCTTAATTCCTTGGAGAACACCTTCATGTTTGGCCTCATTTAGGAGCATGTTTAAGGCTTCTGCAATAATTAGAAACAAAAACATGGAAAGAGGACAACCTTGTATTAGGCCTCGAGAGGCTTTGAAAAACATCAAAGGGGCTCCATTTATTAAGACATCGAAGGAAACACTCTTCATTCAACCAATGATCCAATTTACAGAGTTTAGATTTAACCCTAGTTGGAGCAAGGCTAGCCTAAGAAACATCCAATTGACACTGTCATATGCTTTTGTAATGTCCAATTTGAGGAGGGTCGCTTTTAAATTTCTATGTTTGACTGAGTGCAACATTTCTTGAGCCACTGCGATCGCATCGTGTATCTGTATGTTGTGCAAAAATCCAAATTGTTCTTCTCCAATGAACTCACTCATTAGGGGTTTTAATCGACGAGCGATCATCTTCGAAATTAGTTTGTAAATTACATTACAACATGAGATCGGTCGATAGTCACTAAACGAGTCTCCCTTTTGAGTCTTCGGGATTAGGAAAATGTGTGTAGAGTTAAAAGAGTTGATGACTATGCCATTATTTGTGGATTCAGTAACCACTTTTAGGAGATTGTTCTTAAGAAGATTGTAGAAATGTTGGAAAAACTCGACCATGAAATCTTCCAGCCCCAGAATTTTTCCGTTTTGCATTGAGAAAAGAGAATCACAAATCTCTAAATCTGAGATTTCAGCCTCCATTGTCTGGTTCATTTCCTCTATGAAAACTACTGGGAATTTGGAGACTACTAAGAAAATTTCCTGGATTGGACATCCTTCAGGTTAATGGAATTGGGATTCAAAGAATTGTGCCCCGACCTATGATTTTTCCTTGAAGGAGCTGACTTTAACACCTGCAACATTTTTAATATCCCAGATCATATTGATGTTCTTCCGATAATTGGCGTATTGATGGGAAAACCTTGTGTTATTGTCTCTTTCCTCCAACCATAATGCCCTACTTTTCAGTCTCCAGGAAGTCTCCTCCTTTTCCAACCGATCTAACTTGTGGGCCTCCAAGGATTTAAGTTCCTCTAGTTGAGATTTTGAGGGATGACTGTTGTCCATAGCAGTGATGACTGGAGATGTCATTTTTAGACTGGATATGTCATTTTTGATTTCAATTATTTTCCTCTGAGAATGAGCTTATAGAGAGGGATCCATTTTTTGAGTGCATGTTTGACCTTGGCAAGGTTCTCTGCCATTTGTTTCATCATATAATTGGGGATGAAGGGGTACGGGCTTCTCCATTCCGAGAGGAACAAACTTTTGAAGTCCTCTTCTGCCAACCAAATTTTGTTTATTTTCAGGGGACTCGGTGAGGAAACTTCTTTGAAGAGTATCTGCATAGAAATAGGGTGACGATCGAACAATCCCCCTTATGCTACTGACACTCTTACCCGTACTCTTGTTTCCATTAAATCATCTAAGACCAAGTACCTATCCAGTCTTTTGTCTATAGCCTCTTCTCTCGCTCTGTCATTCCTCTAGGTTAGGGACATTTTGAGGGGTTCTATGTCGACCAAATTATGTTTTTCCATCAGTGAGAGGAAAAAATCTCGTTTCCCATCAATTTTTGGGTTATATCCCCAAACCTCTCTCAGTGGAAGCGTAAAATTTAGGTCTCCTCCAATTATAGAGAAAGGTCTGGTTAAAGTTCTTGCAACAAAAAGTTCATCCTAGAAGGGGATTCAGTTAGTATAAGGTCCATAAATATTTACAAAGTTCAACATTTTTTCACTGTTTTTGTTCTTTAGACAAACTGCAAAGGCTGACCGAAAGTAGGTAGATATTTGAGCCATAAATTCAGGGCTCCATCTTGTAATTAATCCCCCAGACAACCCTTCAACATCAGTCGTGCAGAAAGACCAATTATTTATCCATGACCCTAGGGACGTCCTAAATTTTTCGTCATTGCATATCGTTTCTTGGATCATCACAATATCTCTCTTAAGGTTGCACAGTAACATTTTGAGGGAGATTTTTTTTCGGGGTCCCCCTACCCCTTTGGCGTTAAAGGAGAGGATCAACATTGAGTATGGCAGCCTTGGGATTTCTCTGCTCTAAGGGCCCTGGTGATGGGAATTTCTTTGTCTTTCCTTATTTCTGCCACTGCCTTTGCTTGAGCCTTTGATAAGTGGGATTTTTTCCCCATAGGGTTAGTTTGAGGGGGGTCCAACTCCATCCCACCTTTGGATGGGACTACATTCAAATGAGAGCCCTTGAAATGGAGCTCGTAAATCTTCTTGCTGGTTTGGTGGAGGACCTTGGCAAGGGAGGTTGAGGGGACGGGGGAGGGGGAGCGGGGGGAAGGGGAGGGGGAAGTCGCCTCTGAAAATAAGGATTTTTGGGAAGGCGAGGGGGAGGATGCTTTAGGGGAGGAAGGGGGAAAGGAAGGGGCCAACCTGTGGGTGGGGAGATCTAAGGAGGGGTGGACTCCGAGGGGGGGACATGGGGTTCTGTGGACCCGAGAGCCTCATATTGTAAGGAAGAAAAGGGGATAAAGGTCGCCTTAAATCCTCCAATTATTTAGAGAGAATCTTGTGAGGAAAATTATCTTAAAAAAGAAAAGAATTCAAGCAGGGTGTATCTGGAAGTTTACTTGAGGATGACTTGTCCAAATCTGTAGTGGCCTGAGCTCTAGAATCTGGAGCAAAAGAAGTTTGTGGCATTGTCTCTTAGGCAGGCTTTTCAAGCTCTGTTGTGGCCCAAATTCAGGGATCCAGAGCAGGAGAAGATTGAAGTACTACCTCTGCATTTTTTCCATTTTCAAGTGACACTAAGTCCACAAATTCCTTCCTCTTTAAAGTAGACTTACTTCTCCAAATATTAAAATGCTCTGGGGAGTGGGGAGAGAAACGATTACAGTTCGAATTCAAGTGCCCTATCTCATGACATCCATGGCATTGGAAGGGAATTTTCCAGTAGTCCATTTTTTGGTGCCAGATCTTTGAACCCATAACCAGATCCACGAAGCCTACTAAACCTTCTCTTGTGTCTACTTCCATCTGTATGTAGGCCCATCTACGGTCTAGTTTCGAGAACCAGTTGGGTTCCAATTTGATAAAGATACCAATTTTGTTGCCAATGGATTCTAAAGCCTCCTTGGACCAAAAATATAGTGGCAGCCCAGGGAGTATGGCCCATACCTTCTTTTTATCGACTGGTTCTCTCATAGGGTTGAAATCAACTGCCCATTCCTTCATATTCAAGGTGGAGGGTCCCCACTCCCAGATTGTTTTGAGGATTGCTTCACAATCCATATGTGATTTAAGGATAAAACCATTCTAGCCACGCACTAGGATAAAAGTTTTGGGAAGATATCCAAGGAGCGACTTCCAATCTTTTTCCATCCAGCCTTGCAGGGCTTGGAACCCTACGAATTTTCCATTAAATCTTCCAACAAGGGTTTTCCCAAAATAACTGGAGATTTCTCCCATAGCAATGTCTCTTCCCCCTACTAATTCCACCTTCCCCCATTTTTCCTTAATACACTTTGAAGGTATGTGTCTGGGTGACACCTTCTTATCCTTCGCGGGAGAAGAGACAAGGCCCTAGTTGGTGGAGCCAGCAAGAGGGAGTTGAGCTGGGGGAATGTGGCTACCAAACATTTTGAACCTTCTTCTTGCCGGGGGAAAATGAAAGGTGGTCGTCCTAAGAGCTTTCATGTGTGCGAAGGGTACCGAGAGAGTAAAGAGGGGAGGGCGATGATCCCAGAGGGGAGTTCTTCGAGGGGAGAGGAAAATCGTTCAATTCAACTTCCTGCTTGAGGACATGTACATAAGAGGGAGGATACCTTCCACATGATCGGGAAATAAATTCTTCCTATGAGGGAAAGGGGTTAGGGGCGTCCGTATTGAGGTCATATTCAACCTCATCCTCTTCCCAAGATGTCATCCATGTGGGAGGTATCAGGAAACAGATGAAAAACAAAGGCGGGGGAGGACAGTATGAGTGGAGGGGAGAATACGGGAAGGGGGGGAGGAGCCGGAATTTTTTTTTGGCTCAGGCATGTGGCCCTCGCTCCGAGAACTAAGAAAAAACCTCAGACTACCCTATATATATTTATTTATTTATTTCTATCTATTGTAATAATAATTCTATTTCCATTTATGTTTCCGAAAGGTCGACATAGTGAGATTCTAGGAGGTATGAAACAATACTCCATCCAATTTAGTCAATTTCCTTATTATAAGCACCTACAAGTAGCTCATTTGTTTGACAAAATGCTTATGGAAAATTTTAGATGGAAAGGATAACAAAGGTAGAATTGTGAAATTTATTAGTTACATTGAGGAAATCAACATAATACAACATTTGATTAATTCTTACAGTGATGGAAAATTGACCAATCTTCCATGGTTAATAACATAACAAGAAAGTGATAGTGTAAAAGAGGTTATATGGAATTTTTTATTTCACATTGGTTTTGTTTCAAACATAAATAACATATAAACAAATAATGGTGATTTTGGTGGGGGGGAAACCATGATTGATGCACCCTCATTAAAGTTTGTCATTTTCTAATATTTATCATATTATGATATATACATTATTTGTTAGTAATAGATGTTTGTTTCTAATCAAAATTAAATGATAATATTTCCTTCCTTGTTACAATATGTTCTACCTCTAGCTCTCCTAAACAAGTTTTAACAAAAACATAAAGTAATTTATATATGATCTTAGGTAAGTATGTGAGGTAAGTAAGGTTATAATTGAAATGTTCACTAAAAACCTTGTTGACACTTGATTTACTTGCATTCTATAACAATGTGTTGACACGTGCGATTTCCTTTCACTTGTAGGTAGTTTTCATTTAAATAAATCCATAAAGAAGATACCAAGTATTGGATGAGATAAATTCCTTGTCTAATGTGTGAAATGTAGAAGTGTATACCTCCAACTATTTTCAATGCATAAAAACATTACATCATACACCTAATCAATGGGATTGAAATGTGTGGACACATACACACAAGGTCAATGCGGTTGGTAGAAACACACTCGAAGGCATTCAAGGATTTTGTTAGATAAATATGACATTCAAAGGGATCAATGGTTGAAGGCTATATGACATATCAATCCATGATGTATATTATTGAGTATTTATCCCAACTAGCATATGATATTTATGTGCTTCTCCTTTGGATGTTAATACCACCAACAAATTTGAAGGGGAGGTTTTGTTGGGGAAATGTAGATGGAGAAAAGTGAATGGTCATAAATTTTGTTGTAATTAGTATTTTCATATAGATATTATTAAGTTGGATTGGTACTTGAATCAGATTTTCTTTCTTCATCCAAGTAGTCAAGAGTGGGATGCATTGCTTTTATACATTGGAAATAATCTTGACTAGATGAATATATAGATAGAGTGATGTAACAAAGTTAACCATAGTTTATCATGGAGAGGGATATAAAATTTGATTAGAAGAGATTACGTGGATAATGATACAAATTTGATGTAGAAGGAAATTGATCTAGAATTTGGTGCAAAAGATAGAAAGGTAGAATTTATAACATGTTGAGTATGCATGTGAAACATCATAAATCTACGTGGTGCAATGGAAGAAAATATCACACTAAACTTGTGGATAATAATAAGAAAATCGACGATAGAAGAATAAATGCAATTTTCTAGTTTGATATATTATAGCTATTTGGAAGATATACTGGACACAGACTTGAAATTCTTTAAAGTGGTTATGTTCGATGTAATTGGTACAAATGTTTTCCATAAGGTAATTAAATCACTATCATTGATCTTGATAATGGAATTATCATGATTAATACTACTAGGTATCATTTGAGTATAAATCCCTATGTCCTTCCAAGTCAATGTGAGTAAGCCTTTTATTCTCGAGTGTCAGGTAGATATGATCATTTGTTCTTAGTTTTGATCCAAGAGGAAGGTATGCATAATATGTACGAGAAGAAGATGATCATGAAGAAGACCAAGAAGATGCAAGAGACTATGAAGAAGTGTCAAATGAGAGGTCCATGAAGTTGATCAATCTAATTTGGATATGCAATAAATATTGTTTAATAAAGTGAATAATTTGACATGTTTAAGTACTATTTAATGTTCAAATTTGATTCATCTATTATATGTTGGGCCCAACTTTATGATTTTGTTGTTTTATATCTTCTAATGGTTGTATAGTTAATAACTTTTATTATAATCCATATGTAAAAATAAAGTATCAAGTTGGAATTGGGTTGAAAATGTTGGATTAAGGTGTATATCTCCATTGCAGTTTATCATCATAGTTACCCCTAATTACTTCTACTTTTTTTTTTGTAGGTTATACTGTCAGGGGAAAACCCCAAGTACTTCCCCTCATTTCAAGGATGTACCTAGGGTAAACCATAAAATGCGCAGGGCACAAGGTCGGTCAACAATAATGATCGAAGTCATTGCAACAATATACTCATTGTGAGTTCAACATGTCACTTCTGGGAATTGAACCTGTTATCACACTAAATTGCCTTGGGTCTTTTAGTTTGTTTTCAATCCTTTTTTAAGCCTTAAATTTTAAATTTTCTTTTAAAGTCTCATCCCTTTAAAATTTATGTTTGGTAGGACCCCTTAGATGATTAAATTTTTTGAGTCTTAGCTCTAGTTTGATCCTCAAATTGATTTTTGATCCTTGAACCATTTTTAGCTCATGACTTATTTTGGTCCACTTTATGAGTTGTCCCTAGGTCGATCCCTCCCATGACTAGATTGATGTGACACACCTTCCTCCTCACTCATGATCTCGTAGGCATGTCTCATTGTCTTTGCTTACCTGTCCAATCACATTTTGAAGTGGATGTGTTGCCTACTCATCAGGCAATTCTGTAGCGCCTATCACGTTCATCATACTTGCACCTCGAGTCATGATTGCCATGACTGATGTCATGTCCCTTGTTTTCAGTGCCAGAAGTCGGTTAAATATGCCTTCAAAGATCTTTCATTTATGACCCTTGGTAACGGTTTCTAATTTTGAAAAACTCAACAGTGTTGCGTTGTGCAAATTCACAATTTATGATCAGGCGACAACATGTCAACCAAATCCGATGCTGAGAAATATTCCAGGGCCAAAGTTTTCTCAATTTCATCCTGAGATTGCATTGGAGATCTCAACATGTGTCTACTCCACAGGTATCTCGTGTTGCCTCCTCTGCATATTAATTTTCACAGGAAATTTGTGCTCGAGTTTTTGGTTCGCTAAGCTTGCACAGTAACAAGGGACCCATATTTTCATGGTAGCCTTGTCTTTTCTCTTCTTCAGACCTGTAAACTTCCTTGCTCGTATCTATGGTCTGATTATTGTTGTTTGCTTTAACCATTGAAATCACAAGCCTGTAAATAGCCTATCCTTTGTGTATGCATTGTGCTACCCAAAGGCACTGCTCAAACCCTCTATATTTTCATTGCTTCCTTTCACCTTGGAGTTTGGCGTTTTTACTCAATTTCAAAGGTCCAATTTTGGATTACCCCCTCACTGTCTACACACTCGAATACCTGTATAAGCCTAAGAGTGTAATTCCAAAGGTCAAGCTCGGCTTACTAATCAACAGTTTGTTTAAAAAGGGTTAGAATTATACATTTGAAGCATGAGTTAAATATTTTCTAGTCATTACCTGTTAGAATATAATGGATGTGCTCGTTTTACCATTGACAATACCCTTGTCACCCAACCATAGGCCGAAGCCACCCTCTGAGCACCTTAACCTTGACAGAGAATCACTTCGGAAGCAAACCCTAGGCTAGATAGCCAAACAAAGGGTAGCGCACCTTTCCCCAAGGATAGTGCATCAACAAAGGCTAATCAGATGTTCCAAACCCTAGCCAAGAGATAGTCCAAGCCAAAATGTAACTGCTAGTTGCAGCAGCTCTCCTCCAAACCTGCGCACAAAACTGCAACTGCACTGTGCAGAACTAGCTCTCTGCAACTACTGATATGTGTCAAATGAGAGACTGGTGCCCTATATTTATAGTGGTTCTAGAAGACTTACTGGGGTCGGCTTCTCCTTCTTGGTACCTGTCTGTTCAGTATATTATTATTATTTTTGTTCGACTTCTTCTCTTGGAGGCTAATAACCTAATATAAATTATCTTCTTGAGCCGACAAGTATTCTAGGGTTATTATCCAACTTATTAGGGTTTCTTCTTTCTTCCCGAAGTATTCTATTCTCATCAGGTTCACACGTGGAGGAAAATACCTCCCGCGGCTACCATAATATCAACATTAACATCCCTTAATCCTTTTAAAATCCCTCATTTTGAGCTATGGATACTCCTCAATCGAGGAAGACACACAAAGGTGGCAAGGTGGTTAGGACAGAACCGGTGGACATGCATCTTTTTTATACAGAACCCATGGCAAGAGAGGCCTTTCAAAGAGTAGGGTGTCTTTCTTTTTGTCAGAACATGCAGAGAGGCCATCCATAGGTAGTAAGATAGTTTGCATTATAGTTTGATGGCAGGAAAACCAAGGTTGGGGATTTGGAGTTTGAGGTGACTGAAGCCTCTATCTCAGCTGCAACAGGAATTCCCCTTTCAAGTGAAAAATGGTTCAAAGCCATGGCTTTGAGTTCAGCCTATGCAAAAGATATTTTTAAACCTGAATATAAAGCCAATGATTTGTCCAAAAGTATGCCGAGTCAATTGATTGAACAATTTGACAGATTATTGAAGATCATACATAGATATTTTACTTGTGAAGGGAGATTTAACACATTGTACCAGTACCATATAAGGTTGTTGCTACATTTTACTGGTAAGGTTGAGATGAATATTCCTTATTACTTGTTGAGGAGTATAGGTAAGATGTCAAAAATGATACAAGCTAAATCTAAAGATGTGGATTCTAGCCTTTTCCACTTTTGATTAATCAGAATGCTAGTCTCTGACGAATTGGGTAAGAAAGAGATTTCATGGGAGAATTTTGTTGTTACCTCTCATTTCAAGTTGGATTTAGCACCAACTCCTCAATCACAAAAGGCAAGTCCTTTTTCACCCACCAGTGCTACTAAAGTAGGGACCAGTAGGAAGAGAAAGGGCAGAGCCCCTGTTCAAGTTTCAGAGATCAGCAAGCAAGTCATAGAAATCGAGGAGGAAGTTTTTCCTTCTCCACACAGAGATTTTTCACCACCTCCTCCACCAGGTTTAGAAGAGATACCTTCTTCTACCAAATCTACATCCAAGAGAGGGAAGAAGCTTCTCTTTCCCTCTTCTCCTCCAACAGTCAAAATCAAGGGTAAAAGACCTTTCACAAGGTCATCAATTCCTAAGGAGGTTTTCAAAGAGCAGTCTTTACCAGAAATCCCTATTCAAAAGAAGAAAGGGAAAAGAATTGAAAATCCTGTGGAGGACAAATCAAAAAACCCTATTTAAAAGAAGAAGGACAAAGGCATTGAAAATCATGTGGAAGAAAAACAAGAAGCCCCTTGTACAGAAAGGTAAAGGTAAAGGTATTAAAAGACCTTTGGAGAGAAAAGATGAAACCTTTGTGAAATACTTTGAGGAGCCTATGATAAGAAATTAAGAAACCCCTGTGTAGAGGAAGAAGAATAAAAGTAAAGCCACCAAGGAACCTGATGAGGTAGACAAGACACTTCCCATGCAAGAGGAAGAGGAGTTTGAGAAAAATCCTATTGAGACTGTGCATGCCATTGTTCCTCCTGACAGTCAGACCTACAAAAGACTTATCAAGCATCTTAGAGATGGAAGAAAAGAAATATCTCATCTTAAACCAGAAGATAAGATCCACTTGGCTCAGATGAAAGAGCTCATGGATGGCTACAGTCACAACCTTGACTTGGCAAGGTTTGCAGCAAGAAAGGCCCAGCCCCTTCATAGACAGTTAAATAATCTTTACAGGTTAAAAAGAGGCTTTCAGTCTCAGAATAGGAAGCTAAAGGTTGAGTTGAAGCACTTTCAAGATGAGGTAGCCCAAAGAAATTTGCAGGTATTGGTTGAAGTTGCCATTGAGGACGAAAAACCAGCAACTAAGGAGAGCACAACTACACTAAAGAAGCCTGTCAATGCTAAGAAGAAGAAGTTTGTTGTGTCAATTGAAGATCCTCTTTCTACCAAAAATAGTGTGAGGTTAAATGTCAAAATGACAAAATAGCTGGTAAAAGGTAAGCCCCATTTTTTAGGATGGTTCATTTTTGGGAGGGTTAACTGATATGCAAATATTATCTCTGTCATCTATACAGGATTCTAAGCGTTTAACTATCCGGAATTTGAGTTTTTGCTAAGTGTTAGCTTCCCTCAGTGGTAAAAGGAACCACCTATTGTACGGTCAAGACACCTAAGTAAAATGGTTTTGTCATCATGAAAGACCACAAATTTCTCTGCGCATGTTCAAGATTGAAGGCACTACGTTTTTGGCAATGCTACCCCTATACACAGATGCAGCGTAAGTGGTGCTACCTAATATTGGGCAGAGAATAGAGTTGGCACACAAACATAACGTAAGTAGCGCTACCTAATATTGGGCAGAGAACATAATTAACACACGGGCGCAACACAGGGGAACTGCCTACAGGTGCTACCTAATATTTCACAGAGGGCAAAGGTTAGCACACATATGCAAGACAAAGGCGCTACTTACAGGCGCTACATTTTCTCCTTGTAGTGCGCTACCCAGATTTTCTACCCAAGGAAGCTGCCAACAAACACCGAGGATCTAGGAGGACCAAGCTAACCACTTTGGGATAAATTAATGATGGATAAGGTTGTGGAAACATTAGCTAGCATCATGAAGACAACCACATGCTTTGAAAGACACATGGAAAACAAGGAGTTGCACAGCAAAAGGGAATCAATTCAGTTTGAAGTTCAGTTGGATTAGTCACCAACATTTTCCTGTTTTATAGCATAGGTGGTTAGATAAGTTGTTAGAGAAAATAAATGTTTAGAGTTTTTTAAGGGAAGGAGGCCAACTCATACCTTCAGTTGTTGCCTCCCTTTTGTTATAAATAGATAGATAAATTGCTTTAGTAGGTTTGGATGGTTGAGAAAGGCTCCCTTATACTGTAATATTTTGATAAAGTAACTGTGTTCTAGTGATGAACTGGACTTAAGACTTTTTGACTAATAGAAATCAGCTTATCTTTCATCTTATTTTCTTCGAATGCTAAATGTTCATGCTTTGTGTTGTTTCAGACTCTATGCTTAAGGCTTAAAAATTACAGTGTCTTGGCATCCGAAAGTGAGTAAAGGATAAAAAGGGGGGAAGAATCAACCTTTAGGAAAGGAAGCTAAGGTTGATTTCCAAGTTGTCACTATCTCGCTTCCAACTGTTCCTGGATGCTTATATCCCGTTCAATCGCGGCCCATGAACGTTCAAGTTCTACCTGAGTGGTGTTTGTTTTAAGTATGGTATCGAAAAAGTTCAAAGCGATATGGGTTTGGTCCAACAAGTCGGGTTTAATATTAGGTTGTCTTACAACGAGGACAGTCATAGAGGAAAGGAGAGTTCGAGGTTTTTGATGCTGTATCAATTTGATCATATAAAAGAGAACCTTTGAATCTGATATTGAAGATAAAGTGCAAACCAAAGGCCTTTTCATGTAACTAAGTTATCTTTAAAATAAATGGTGTGTGAAATGTGAGAAAAACATTAAGTTGTCTATAATGCGAGACTCCTATCAAGGGAGAATCTCACCCTGTAAACAGAAGAAGAAAAAGATGAGAAGAAATATGATGAAGCATAAAATATGAAGATCTAAAGAGTTCACAAGTCTTGTACCTGTTAATAGCCGATACAGAGGAAAAACTGTAAATGATATAGATGACTAAAATTTGATCACCATAGTAGAGGTTTTACTAAATTGCAGTGAAAACATTCATCAGATATATATATGCGAAATGAAATTGAATATGAAATCACAGAGGAAACAAACTCATAACACAGTCTTGACGATATCAGAAGTCTTCGGATTGCTTTGTATTAATTTTCAAAAGGAGAGAGTCTCTATTACAATCAACCAAAAAGGTCCAGCCCCTTTTCTTTCTTCTAATTTCATATTTATACAAACTTCTACATGTTGGAATTTCAATCGTTCCAGGAGTTTCTTCGGTTACAAAAAAAGGAGATTAAACGTTTCAATTCTTTGTCTCTATCCTTTTTTCGGGCAAATGGAACACCTTCCTTTCTTTTCTCTTCAATTTCTAAAAATATAACAGGCAGAAACTTGTCATTATTTGATATCGGAAACCTGCCCCTTTGCATGCTCGGTGCAAGTGACGCACCTCTCCACCAACTGAGCTATAAACCTAGAAGGTTCTGTTTGATTATTTGTCTCAAAAATGTAATAATCCTTCACTAATTGTGGCAACTTTCCTTCTACCTATTGGTCTTCGGCACTGATAGAACATAAATGTACACTTGGTTTTATTATCCATTTATCTACTTGGATTATCTCCGTCTGGGTTATCTGTGATATTTCAATCAACTCTCTTTCCTCATTCTCTTTGATATTGAGCAGGTGCTTGGCTATATTAATCTGGCCCAGTGTCTCGGTGTTGTTTTCACTATCGAGATGCAACAAACTCCCATCTATGAAGCCGAAAGTTTCTTCACAAGAGTTTCTTACCTCTTTAGCTCGTTGTCTGCCTTCTTATATGTTACGCTCCCATGCCTTCAGCAAGATGTTACCTCGAGTCTGCTCTGGGATGGAAAGCCTGGAACTACTGCCCATTTCTTTTTTTGTCGTGGCTATAACAGCCTCTTGGAAAGCGATCCGAGCCAACCTAGCTTCTTTTTCTCTGAAGGAGATGTTTTTCAGTACTTGATCAATGAGTTGGAAGTGGTTTTGAATAGTTTACACTTTAGCAAGTAAATCTTGTTGAGCTATCGACACTCTTTTTTTTATTTCTATGGCTTGGGATTGGAATATCCCGATATCTATCATCTGGCTTTCGGTGAAATTTAATTTGGCCTGTAACTACTCTATCAATTCTCCTTGTTGGCTTATCTGTGATTGGTTGGTCTAAGCCATCTGTTGTGTCTGTTCGAAATCAGATTTGAGCTGCTCGATTTCCTTTTGATCAGTTGCCCTAGCTAGCTCTATACATGTGTTCGCCTGATCTCTGGCAGCTGCTTCTTTTGTAGCCATCTTATCCTCCAAAGTTTTGATCAAGTTGTTTTTCAGCTTCAACTGTTCTTTTAGGAACTCGACAGAATATTGGTTGGTTGTAGCAAAAGCCCCCAACATCCCTATTATCTGAGTTGTGAATTCCTCTTTTTTCATGGCTTTCCCATCAGCAAGGATTTTAAAGTTCTTGGTTGTTGTGCCTGCTTCTTGATAAAGTTATTGTTTCACAACAACCTTTCTCTTCTTATCAAAGAAAAATTCATTCGGAGGCAACTCTTCCACAGTTATGGGTGTCCTCCAAAGCCACTTCCTCCACTTTTGCATGTCTGAAATCTAATAAAGAATATGTATTCAAATGAATGGGGAAGAGTGGCCATACCTTCTTCAAAAATCCTTTAAACTCTTTGCCTATGCCACCAATCACAGTTTTCTTAGCGATTTCGCGACAAACCAGCCTGTTTGGTATGAATAATGGTAGAGCATAGGAGGGAACAGAGGTGCCGAAAACCCTGATGTATGAAAATTATGCCTCTACGTACTAGTCGGCCACATTGCTCAAGTTGGTGGCGATGCTATCTGAAATCCTGTGCAGTGGGTTGCCGAAGATGGAGACATGCATTGGTACCATTACCCAATTGAAAATTTCATATATAAATTCGGTGGTCTTATCTTTCCAAAGTTTGGAGTGGTAGACATGGATAGGCTCAGCCTCAGATGGAGTCCATCTCCAACTCATTACAGGGAAAGGCGTCATGAAACAGACAACATCCATGATGTAGGCGGACATAAAAAAATGAAGCGGCCTTTCCATTCGCCCTCTGCATCTGATATTCAGTAATCTGGCTGGTTAAACTGTCTGACAACAATTTGGCCCAGCCGAAGGAACAGCCTTCAGTGACTGTATGAATGAGAGGCACCCACGAGAAAAAAAAATGTGTGGTGTCCTCCTTCCCATACAACCTATAGGTCATCATTGCTATATATTTGAATTGTGGTTCCAGGGAAGAGATTGAATAAACTTCGTTACCATCCACCCTGAACTTTGCGAGGTGCGAGACCTAATCCTTGATCAGATCAGACAAATTTCTGTCGTATTGCTGGCATTCTTTCCGCTTAAAACCTTCCAAAAAATCAGCATTGTGTGAGAAGTTTGGTGTGGGTGACAATTGGTACATCGCCTGCAAATTTTTTGGTCTGAAGGTCCAAATGGTCACCTTCTGCTCGTTGATGATAGTTCTGGTCGGGATATCTACATGATCTAATGCCCATCGGATCATATCATAATAGGGAAGGAGTCGTGGACTGGCCGCTATCTTATGCATCTCTGCTTGAACAATGATTTTGTATTTGGCGGCCAAATCGTCCTCATTATCGCTGGAATCATCTAAACAGTTCACCGATTCGGATTGAAGAACCTCGAAGACGTATGACCAGGTTCTGACAGAATCAATACTTTGGGGTGAAGTATTGGAAACATTATCTGAGTCTTGCCCTAAATTTTCAGCAGTCACCTTGGACGCTTTTCGTGGAGCCATGATAGGACTCTGACTTAGCTCTCATGTAGTAAAAATGTGTATACATACAGAGATTAGCCTGGTGAGAAAATAGTCTTTGCGCAAGATAGAAATGAAATTTGAAACAATGAGAGAAAGAACTCTATATCTCGACCATTTAAAACCCCAGCATCCTTATGAACAGAACGGTCAAATCGTTTTTAGAGAAAGATTTAGCAATAAAAACAATATCTTTACCTATCACTTCACCTCATTTCAAATAAATGCCATAAATTTTTACGGGTCGTAACACACGTTAGCACAAAAAACATTTAAATTTAACCCGTAGACGGTGCGTGTTACTATTTGTATTAATGCACTGATTAATCTGGCTTAGATTTCTTTAATTAGGTTTTCTTTAAACTTTAATCACCCTTTTCGGCGTTCACCGTATTGGGAGATTTCACTCCTATCCTTCGAGCCCCTAAAACCCGAGATCGCCATGACGCAATCTAGTTAAGCAAAAACGTGATCTGGATTAAGTGTTTCATTAATCAGTGTTTAATTAATATTGTGATTTCGTGACTCGGGGCTACGAAGGTATAGTTTCTTGTAAGAGTGAATGTTGATTCGCGAAACCCCAACATTTTTTAACTACAGTTTAAAACGACTTACCCCTGACACTAACCCGGGTGACTTTTGAAACTATCTCCCAACTTCGCCTATCAGAGTTATGACAGTAAGACTTTTGGGGAGAGTGATCGCCGAGACGCAAAATCCCGACAACACTTAACTAAGGTTTAAGGAACTTTACTCTCAGCGCTAACCTGGGTAAGCTTACAAGGTTGTTTCGCAACTTCGCGCATCGGGGCTTGGAAACCATGTGACTTGTAACTCCCAAAACGCGATATCCCGAGGTACATAAAAGTGAAAAATCTCGTTTAATGGTTAAATGGCAATGGCTTAGGAGTATAATGGCCATCGCCACTTCGCATATCAGGACTACTAAGACTTTCAGTGGGTAAAGGTCACGAAGTAAAAGACAACTTAAAGGCGAACTTTTGATTTTAAGAATTACATTTAAACTAGTTGATAAAGGCAGCTCCAACTAGGGATCTCGTCTTCCTGTGAGACAGGAAGAATAGTAGACCATGTGCCTATATTGGGTAAATGGAGTCATTGGTTTTATTTGTACGAAACTTGCTTAAGGAAAGGGGATACAAAGGGAAAAAAAGATTTTGTCTTTTACTTTTGAAAAGCTTTTCAACACTCAAATGCATTTCGAACTCAGTTGTAGCCCCTTTCATGACTTTCTCTTTCTCGTTACTGAATTCAGGTTTGCCTTAAGACAGTCAAAACGGTCCTAGGAAATCCAACAGATCTTGTGGCTTTTGGCTTGCATCAAACGAAGTAAATTACATGTTTTTTAATCAGGGAACCCTGTCTGAACTTGGGGTGCAGATCGAGTTTCGAGAAATTTGATTACCATAGTAGAGTGAGATTCACATATGACAGCCTTACAGATATCTCAGATATTGCTTCACTTCCAGCGAGCTTGTTCAGTACCCCGGTGAAGTTATCTGACCCTTTTTAATGAATTTCCTTTCACCACTTCGAAATATATTTATGCATTTAAATGTTGAGACGAGGGAAATCATTTCTAAATTTCCTTTCATCGTCTCTTTGGACTAGATGGGGGCAATCAAATATGAATTTCCTTTCACCATCTATATTAGAATTTACTTTTTAGAACACGAAGTGGGGGCAATCAGTTTGTATGAGGGATGATATATGCGTAATATTTGTAGTGGAGGTCTGTCAACTTGCTTTGATTACTCGGTACCAACCTCCTCTTAACTTTCAAAACACCTTAGTCTGTAGGGGAAAAGGGAAAGATTACTTCCAGGGGCCTTCTTTCGAGCAAGCCTCAATCCTTCGAAACTGTTGAAAAACCTAGAAGAGTCAAGATCAACCTACGCATAACTTTGCTTAGTAAGAGACTGAGTGGTTCTAAAGACTGGCTTACTTTCTGAAATCTGCTTTATAGCTTCCAAAGCTAAAACGTAATCTCTTCTCCCTATGTATGGAATCCGGAAAGATGCTTGGTTTTTTAAGAAGGTAATTCTGTGGACAAAAAAAGGGTGACGGAGAGAGATCTGGGATTCGAAACACGGGGATTATAGACTAAAACTGACTTTTGGGACCCTTTTCCGGAGACGCTTTACTTTATCTGCTTATTTTAATTACCTTATATCTTTATGTAGGTGAAACTCTTAGGACCCAGAGTAAGGAGTCATTATTTTAATCACCAATCAAGCAAAAACATTATATTTATGAGATTGTTACGGTGCTTTGGAGACCTTCGTTTAAAAAATAAAATTCTTAGGAATTTGTACCTTTGCCTTACCATTTCGTTTCTTTTAAAATAAAGGAAAACTTTTTCTATCACCTGTTTTCGACGAATTTAATCTCCGATATATGACTTTCTGTTTTCTCCTTTCGCTCATTTGGGTTGCAAGCCAAAATCCTGTAAACACGAAGAGTGCCTTTTAAAAGAGCTGAATGCATTGAAAATTTTGTATCTCTACTTTTACAAAAATCATTGACCTAATTAATTAGCGGTGAAAGTGAACTTACCAAAGAGAAATGATGAAATAGAAAGAAAACACAAACCGGTATATACAATGGAAATTTTTTGGGAACCAATTATTGCATATAGTGTTTTAAATAACACCCGTTGACATGGGCATTGAAGATTTTACCGTCCAGATTTTCTAATAGAAACGAATTTTTTCCTTCGGGAGCTGCGACTTTGAACGGTCCGTACCAGATATGATCAAATTTATCGTGTTTTGTTGAGTCTTCCTTCCTAGCATCCCATTTTAAGACCAAATCATCGGGGAGAAACTCTTTGTCTTTTGCCTTACGGTCGAATAACATTTTCATGTCGTCTTGGTATTTCTGCAACCTTCCGTCCACTTCGACCCTGTGTTGTTGTACTTCAATCAGCTGGTTTATCCTTCTTATGACATGATTTGGTTCTTCTTTCTCATCTTGCCAAAGTTTCATTACGGGAAGCGCTAGCTTTATGGGTAATACCACGTCGGTCACATACACCATTTGGAAAGGAGAAGTGCCAATAGATTTTTTCGTGCCTATCTGGTTCACCCATAAAGTGTATTTCAAATGCACGTGCCAAGATTTTTTGTTCTCGTTCAACACTTTCTTAATTAAATTGATCAGATTCTTGTTTGAAGACTCGGCTAGTCCATTTTCTTGGGGGTAATATGTCATGGAATGGCTGAGCACGATATTGTATTTTTGGCAAAAACTGATCATAGCCATAGATTTAAAAGCCTGGGTGTTATCTGTGACTATCTCTCAGGGGCAGCCAAATCTAGACAAAATGTTCTCTTCTAGGAAATCTATTACCACCGAATCAGTTGCCCTTCTGGTTGGAATAGCCTCCACCCATTTAGTGAAGTAATTTGTGGCAGTCAGGATCCATTTGTGTTGAGCACTAGAATGGGGGTTAATTTTGCCTATAAAATCTAGTCCCCATTGTTGAAAAGGGGCTTCGGTCTTGACCGGAACCAACGGTAGCGCTGGGAGTTTATTCTTGCTTGTGAACAATTGGCAAGGGTTGCAAGTTTTGACTTTGGCATTGACGTCTGAGAAAAGTTTTGGCCAATAATACTCTGCCCTCAGGATCTTATAAGTTGTTTCCCTACAAGTGTGATGTCCACCGCACACTCCTTCGTGAAATTTGCTTATGACCTTCTCTTTTTTTTATTCAACCAAACAAACCAACAGGAAGCCAAGTGGGTCCTTCCAATACAATTGACTTTCAGATATACAGTACTTGACCACATGCAGTTTTAGCGTCCTGGCTTTGGATGGGGATAAATCACTTGGGCATTTCAAGGTCAGCAGGTAGGACACTATGTTTTTGTACCAATCAAATGAAGAAAACTTCTCTTCGATTATGATTACACTTGTTTGCTCATTGAGCTCGTTCATGTCCACATCCTCTTCACATCCATGTCAGTCATTTATACTGAGGGATCAGAAATTTGATTCATCTAAGAGTTTAACCAAACCTTGTCCCTTTATTAGTCTCGTCGATTTTATCTCCAAATCAAATTCTTGAATTTTAGCAAGCCACTGTCCCCTTTTACCATCATTGTCAAACTGAACCAAAATATATTTTATGGAGCTGGTGGGTATGTACGCGATTACTTTGGAATGAAACACGTAAGTTCTGAAAGCCTTTAATGCCTTCACCATAGCGTATGCTTGTTTTTCCATTATATCGTACCTGAGTTCAGCGTTTCTAAGACTTTTGCTGAAAAAGGCTATCAGTTGCTCAAAACCTTCTTCATTTTTCTGGAGGAGTACCACGGCAAGTGTATGTTCGGAGGCGAATGAAAAAATAAGAAAATCCTTTAGATAATCAGGGATTGCCAGTACAGGTGCCTTGCTTATAACCTTCTTGATGCGTGCAAACAAAGCGTTGGCCTCTGCTATCCATTTCACTTCGTTGTTCTTCTTTAGCATATCTGTGATCAATTTCACAATTTCAGCAAAGTTTGGGATAAATCTCCTCAAAAAAATTATTTTTCCTAAGAATCACTTAATTTCTTTTACATTTCTAGGAATATTTATAGTGTCTATAGCTTCAACCCTGCTAGGATCAATTTTAATTCCGTCTTGAAACACAATATGGCCCAAGAGTTTACCTTCTTGCATGGAAAAGTGAGACTTTTTGAGGTTTAAAGACAAACCAAACCTGTGGCATTTTTCAAACGTCTGCTTGAGATGTATCAAATGATCTTCGTCAGATTTAGAAAAAACGGTTAGATCATCGAGATAGATAACCACGAACTTGTCTCTTTCGCCGATGAAAGCGATATCCATAGCACGTTGGAAGGTGTCACCTACATTCATTAGACCAAAAGGCATCTTATCATACATGAATGTACCCCAAGGGGTAGTGAAGAGTGTTTTTTCTTTATCATGTTCATTTACGGCAATTTGATTGTACCCAGAGAACCCGTCGATCATCGACATCCTATTTTCCCCAACTACCTTTTCTAATACGTGATCCATTTTGGGTAGAGGGTAGTTGTCTTTGAGGGAGGACTTATTTAGATTTCTAAAATCAACACACAGTCTAATCTCCCCGTTCTTCTTTCTAACCGGTACCAGGTTTGCTACCCAATCGGAGTATTTCAGTGGTACTATTATTTTTGCGTCCAAGAGATTATTAACTTACCTTTCGACCACGGGCAATAAGATAGGGTTGATTTGTCTAAGTTTTTGTCTAAAGGGTTTGACACCAGGCTTCAGGGGTATCTTGTGTTCAATCACAGTGGTGTCGTAGGTTCTCAGTTCTTCATAAGACCAAGAGAAAACGTCTTTATATCGCCCAAGTAATTCTTTATACTTGCTTTTTACCTCAGGAGGAAGGTACTTTGATATTTTTACCATCCTAGGCTCCTCTTTGGTCCCTACGTCGCAGTCTTCAACCTCTTTTGGTTGGGGTTGCAGAGTGGATTTTAAGGGCATATCATTCTGATCAAACAGTCTCTCCAGGGGGATTAGTCCCTTTGGAATCTTATTGTTCTTTAAAACCAACACGCGATGGTTAGCAATTTTTTCTCGAAACTCCTGAAACTCCTCTCCCTCTCACATAATCCAGGTATGATCATTTTGGTCCTCCTGGTCAATGTGGGTTTTGGAGAAATCACCTACCATTTCAAGGAACTTTCTGATCTGTTCATCATCCTCGAAAACTTGCCAGTGTTGTATGTTGTTTGGTATGGATGGTTTGTGCCTTACCTCTATGTGGTACTTTAATTTGAAAGCGATGGGGGGTACGAAAGTTGAAGCCGCTTTGGCTAGTGAATCGACTTGCTGGTTTTCGGCCCGTGGGATGAAATGAACCTTTACCGATGAAAATAAATTTTCCATAAGATCCCCGGTGCAATTTCTGTAAAATCTCAATCTTGGGTGTTTGGCCTAGTATTGTCGATTTCTCTGTTTCACTATCAACTCTGCATCTTCGTAAACTTCCAGGTTCTTTATGTTCAACTTCCTGGCAACTTCCAACCCTAAGACTAAGGCTTCATACTCACATACGTTATTGGTGTAGTCTATATCCCACTGAAGCCTGTAAGAGAAAGGGATAACAAAATCATTTTTAGGTGCCAGAAAAAGTACTCCTGCACCCACTCCTTCACATGACAGAGCACCGTCAAAAAACATTTTCCAAATCCCAGTGCTATGCATATTTTCGTATGCCTTTCCCAATTCATTATTTTCTAAGTAATTCTCTTCTGCACAACTATTTACATCATCATCAAAAGACAGAATACAATTTCCTAGATCTTGGTTAGCAATATAAACAAGATAATTGTTAGGATTCTGAGGATCACTCACTGTGTAGGCTAGCCTCGTTTCCCTGTATAACCGAGGAAGTTGTCCACCAAACACCATAATCATGGCATAGGTCATGTCTATTTGAAGAGACCCACCAAGTTTGGCTCCCCATGACCTAGATAGCAGGAATCCATACTTCGGGGGTATATCGGCAATAACTACATCCACAAAGACACTTTTCACTGGGACTTGTGCAAGAGTGACTACTAAATCTTTTATCATACCCAGGCACTTAACTCTTCTTGAATCAAAAGAGTAGAGATCCCCATAAGGCCTGGTGATATCGAGGCCTAGTCTATCCATAATAGTTTTGGGCATCACATTATGTGAGGCCCTAGAGTCTAACATGCAGTTAT
The DNA here is from genome assembly GCA_009831015.1 of Picea engelmannii. NCBI lineage: Eukaryota > Viridiplantae > Streptophyta > Pinopsida > Pinales > Pinaceae > Picea > Picea engelmannii. The sequence continues at coordinate 1,165,490 of ML776725.1, forward strand.
GTAGCAGTCAATCATGCACATTCAAGGTGATATAGAAGGGAGCAAGGGTGTCTCTGGTACCCTCGAAATGTGGACCAAAAGTGATATTGGGCTTATTATCTTCCAAGTTTATCATGTCAGAGTGACTTTCTAGCTCCGAAAATCCTATCGCTTTGGTCATCTGCTTTCGATATACAGGATTCTTCGCTAATTCCACCAGAGGAATTGGTATTTTTATCTTATTTATCTCATTTTTGAGGTTGAACCCTCCACTACCTTTGTCTGTTTCTTTGGTTGAAACCCCAGACTCCTTCTTTTCTAATTTATTTGTTTGTGCTGATTTATCACCCATGAGTTTATGTACTGGTATATGTGTTTCAGTTGTCTTGGTTTCCTTTGTTTGGGTCTCAACCTCCTTTACTTTGGGATCTAGCGAGTCTGCCCCTTTCATTTTTCTATTAGGTGTCTCGGTCTCTTTTGGGGCGGGCTCGTATACTTCGCCTCTAGGGAGAATTTTCTTGGGTTGAGTAGTCAACACAGGTTTGTTTTTAGACCTCAGGTTATACCTCGGTTAGACCTTAGCCATTATAGAATCAGTTACTTCTTGATAGAAAAAAACATCGGTGTTGTTTATGTCCTCATCTTTATTTGACGGTTCTTGAGTGTTCAAGGACTTCTCGTAATATTCTTTATTTAAGTAAGGCTGTGTGCAGTCATCACCCAAATTTGTCACATCTTCATCCAAATCTTCGAAATCTTGCAGGTCATTTCCTCCTATAAAATTTTCATTTTTTAAAGGGGTTTGAATTTTCTAGTCTTCATTTTTAATCTGCCTTTGTTGATTTTGAGGATTGGGGTTTCTTTTGAATTCCCTCTTAACGAAAGGATCGACCTTGGACTGATCTAGCTCCATTCTAGAAAACTTATTCGATAACTCCTTAATTATCCTAGTTATATCACCCATTTTTTCGTCTATGGATCTATTGGACCCTAAGGGTCTCGCTTGTTCCCTAAAACGTTTGTTTTCTCGGTTTCCCGTTTCTACCTTGGTTTTCAACTTGCCAGAAGCCATCATATTAGATTTGATTTCTATGACATCATCTTGCATTCAGGTTAGGGTAGCCCCCCTCCTTTCTCTTAAAAGAAGTGTGAAATCGGGTTCGAAGGCTCCCGCAAAGGTTACCTTGGCTGGAGGTTGGGATGGTTTAACTTCGACCAGGATCTTATTATATAATTTGTCAAATATTTGAATGAATTCCATAACAGTTTCCGAAGTCTTTTTCTTTAAAGAGTTGAACTCTGTCAAATAATACAAATGGTCTTTCCTTTCGCCCCATTGTCTAAGAAATGAGTCTTCTAGGGCATCATAGGATAATATCGATCCTACAGGTAGACTTAGAAACCAGGTTTGTACCTGTCCTTCGAAAGTCTGAACAAACAACCTTGAATATGCGTCTTCATGTTTGAGACCTAGGATATCAGCGAACTGATCAAAGAAGTTTATATGTTCGGCTATGGTCAAGTTCCCTTCCCCTGTAAATTTAGGTAAGTTTTTTATGTAATTTTCAGGAAGGTCGTGGAGAGGGACGGGCAAGACCAAAGGCACATATCTCGCAGCTACTTTAGCGAAAACCCTGGGAGGTGGGGGAGGCGCTTGGCCCCCCGCTCCTCCTCCTAGAGCCACTCCAGCTCCTCCTCCGGCGGTCTCCATCGGTACTACTGAATAGGGAAAAGGTGTCTTATATAGAGGGTTCTGGAAGACTAAAAGAAAATTTCTAGCTTCTTCGAGAGACAAGAAAAGCGAAGACGGGTGAAAAGAGATGCGAGGACTTGGCTCCTCGGATTTGCAAGAGATGTAATCAGGGGAACCCGTGAGTGTGGAATATGAGTATATGGTATACTCTTCGAGACTTGGTGGGGTCGTGAAATCTAACTGAAGAGTCAGCGGGATATCGATCTCTGATAAATTCACTGCGGGGTTTTTACCTTTGTGTACGCCAAAGGTTGTCGGATGGATTTCACTTTTAACCTCAGAGAGAGTTAAATTTTGGTTGATGGTTTCAGGGAGGGGATTGTGCAAAGTTGAAGGTTCAACGAAACTCTTGGTATTGGGTTGTGGGTACTTAAGTTGGTAGACTGCAGTGGTTGGCTTAAGGGAACCTCCAGTTTTCAGTATTTTTTCGGGATCAAAAATGGTCGTGGTTTGTTTACCCTTCGGGTTTTGTCTGGTGTTCCTTCGACCGGATGCCAGTTTATTTAAACGTGGAGTCACCAAGTGAAAGATAATAAAATCCTTTAGAAGGTGTTCACTCTTTGTTCACTATCAAAGGGCGAAACTTGCAAAAATGTCGTTCTTCCCAGGGAAAAGGTTTCATAACTTCTTCCCCGACAACGGCGCCAGAAATATGTTCTTCCAGAGTCTGTACTTAAGGCTTAGAAAGTACAGTGTCTAGGCATCCGAAAATGAGTAAAGGATAAAAAGGGGGGAAGAATCAACCTTTGGGAAAGGAAGCTAAGGTTGATTTTCAGGTTGTCGTTGTCTTGCTTCCAACTATTCCTAGCTGCTTATATCTCGTTCAATCGCGACCCATGAACGTTCAAGTTGTACCCGAGTGGTGGTTGTTTTAAGTATGGTATCGAAAAGGTTCAAAGCGATATGGGTTTGGTCCGACAAGCCGGGTTCAATATCAGGTTGTCTTACAACGAGGAAAGTCATAGAGGAACATGAAAATTAAATGAGAGTTCGAGGTTTTTGATGCTGTATCAATTTGATCGTATAAAAGAGAAATTTTGAATCCGATATTGAAGATAAAGTGCAAACCAAAGGCCTTTTCCCGTAACTAAGTTATCTTTAAAATAAATGGTGTGTGAAATGTGAGAAAAACATTAAGTTGTCTATAATGTGAGGCTCCTATCAAGGGAGAATCGCACCCTGTAAACAGAAAAAGAAAAAGATGAGAAGAAATCTAACAAAGCATAAAATATGAAGATCTAAAGAGTTCACAAGTCTTGTACCTGCTAATAGCCAATACAGAGGAAAAATTGTAAATGATATAGATGAATAAAAATTGATCACCACAGCAGAGGTTTTACTAAATTGCAGTGAAAACATTCATCATATATATATATATATATATATATATATATATATATATATATATATATATATATATATATATATGCGAAATGAAATTGAATATGAAATCACAAAGGAAACAAACTCATAACACAGTCTTGACAGAATCGGGAGCCTTCGGATTGCTTTGTATTAATTTTCAAAAGGAGAGAGTCTCTATTACAATCGACCAAAAAGGTCCAACCCCTTTTCTTTCTTCTAATTCCATATTTATACAAACTTCTACATGCTGGAATTTCAATCGTTCCAGGAGTTTCTTCGGCTACAAAAAATAGGAGATTAAACGTTTCAATTCTTTGTCTCTGTCCTTATTTCAGGCAAATGGAACACCTTCCCTTCTTTGCTCTCCAAGTTCTAAAAATACAATAGGTAGACACTTTTCATTATTTGATACCGAAAACCTGCCCTTTCGCATGCTCGGTGCAAGTGACACACCTCTCCACCAACTGGGCTATCAACCTGGAAGGTTCTGTTTGATTATTTGCCTCAAAAATGTAATAATCCTTCACTAATTGTGGCAACTTTCCTTCTACCTGTCAGTCTTCGGCACTGATAGAACATAAATGTACACTTGGTTTTATTAGCCATTTATCTACTTGGATTATATCCATCTGGGTTATTTGTGATATTTCAGCCAACTCTCTTTCCTCATTCTCTTTGATATTGAGCATGTGCTTGGCTATATTAATCTGGTCCAGTGTCTCAGTGTTGTTTTCATTATCGAGATCCAACAAACTCTCATCTATGAAGTCGAAATTTTCTTCACAAGAGTTTCTTACCTCTTTAGCTCGGTGTCTTCCTTCTGATATGTTACGCTCTCATACCTTCAGCAAGATGTTACCTCGGGTCTCCTCTAGGATGGAAAGCCTAGAACTATTGCCCGTTTCCTTTTTTGTCATGGCTATAACAGCCTCTTGGAAAGCCTCTCGAGCCGCCCTAGCTTCTTTTTCTCTGAAGGAGATGTTTTCTAGTACTTGATTATTGAGTTGGCAGTGGTTTTGAATAGTTTCCACTTTAGCAAGTAAATCTTATTGAGCTACCGACACTCTTTTTCTGATTTCTATGGCTTGGGATTGGAATAACCCGATATCTATCATCTGGCTTTCGGCGAAATTTAATTTGGCCTGTAACCACTCTATCAATTCTCCTTGTTGGATTATCTATCATTGGCTAGTCTGAGCCATCTTCTGTGTCTGTTTGAGATCGGATTTGAGCCGCTCGATTTCCTTTTGATCGGTTTCCCTAGCTAGCTCTATACCTGTGTTCGCCTAATCTTTGGCAGTTGCTTCTACTGTAGCCAGCTTATCCTCCAAAGTTTTGATCAAGCGGTTTTTCTGCTTCAACTATTCTTTTAGGGACTCGACAAAATATTGGTTGGTTGTAGCAAAAGCCCCCAACGTACCTGCTATCTGAGTTGTGAATTCCTCTTTTTTCATGGCTCTCCCATCAACAAGGATTTTAAATTTCTTGGCTGTCGTGCCTGCTTCTTGATAAAGTTCTTGTTTCACAACAGCCTTTCTCTTCTTATCGAAGAAAAATTCATTCGGAGGCAACTTTTCCACAGTTATGAGCATTAATTATTCATCGAAAATCCATCCTGCGTCTGGGATCCCCTTTGTGGATTGTGGGGGAGTAACCAAAATGATGGGGTTGCCGATCTGCTTGGATGATTTCCCTGGGGTAACGACCAAGGCTGGCTTGCTTGGAGGGTTGGGGATCTCGGCTTCCTGTTTCGGGCCCTTGGTTTGCTTCTTTTTTTCCTGGTGTTCCTCTTGGTCAGGTCCTGAATCTTTGGAGCCCTTGGCTTTCGTCTGTTGTACATCTGCAGTGGACGAGTTCTTACTCTGTAATACTGGGGGAAGGCAGCTTCGCCGGTGTTCTTGAAATTTGAAGAAATCAACCATCTCCTCGAGTGACAAGGTTTGAATCTGACTTAGGACCTCGGCATAGGATCTCGCCCTTCGGAAGATGTCGTCATGAGGCGAATTCTCATGTTCATACCTTTTAAGTCCATAACTCGCCATATGATTACCCATGACCCTGTGTGGGTCATGCTTCTTGAACTCAATGTGAACCAATTTAATATCCTTCAAATCCTCTGCCTCATCTTTTGCGTGTCCGAAATCTAATAAAGAATATGTATTCAAATGAATGGGGAATGGCGTCCATACCTTCTTCGAAAATCCTTTAAGATCTTTGCTTATGCCGCCAATCACAATTGGCCTAGCAATTTCGTGACAAACCAGCCTGTCCGGTATAAATAATGGTAGAGCATAGGGGGCACAGAGGTGCCGAAAACCCTGATGTATGAAAATTCTACCTCTACGTACCAGTCGGCCACGTTGTTCAAGTTGGTGGCGATGTTATCTAAAATCCTGGGCGGTGGTTTGCCGAAGATGGAGACATGCATTGGTACCATTACCCAATTGAAAATTTCGTATATAAATTATGTGGCCTTATCTTCCCAAAGTTTGGAGTGGTAGACACAGATAGGCTCAGCCTCAGATGGAGTCCAACTCCAGCTCATTAGAGAGAAAGGCGTCATGAAAAAGACAACATCCATGATGTAGGCAAACATAAAAAATGAAGCGGCCTTTCCATTCGCCCTCTGCATCCGATATTCAGTAATCCAGCTGGTTAAATTGTCTAACAACAATTTGGCCCAGTCGAAGGAACAACCTTCAGCGATTGTATGAATGAAAGGCACCCACGGGAGAAAAATATGTGTGGTGTCCTCCTTCCCATACAACCTACAGGTCATCATTGCTATATATTTGAATTGCGGTTCCAAGGAAGAGATTGAATAAACTCTATTACCGGTTGCCCTGAACTTTGCGGGGTGCGAGACCCAATCCTTGATCAGATCAAACAAATTTTCATCGTATTGCTCGCATTCGTTCCGCTTAAAACCTTCCAAAAACTCGACATTGTGTGAAAAGTTTGGTGTGGGTGACAATTGGTACATCGCCTGCAAATTTTTTGGTCTGAAGGTCCCAATGGTCACCTTCTGCTCGCTGATGATAGTTTTGGTTGGGATATCTACATGATCTAATGCCCATCAGATTATATCATAATAGGGAAGGAGTCGTGGTCTGGCCGCTATCTTATGCATCTCTGCTTGAACGACGATTTTGTATTTGGTGGTCAAATCGTCCTTCTCATTATTGTTGGAATCATTTGAACAGTTCACCAATTCGGATTGAAGAACCTCAGAGAGATATGACCAGGTTCTGACAGAATCAATACTTCGGGGTGAAGTATCGGAAACATTATCTGAGCCTTGCCCTGAATTCTCAGCAATTGCCTTGGACGTTTTTCGTGGAGCCATGATAAAAGACTCTGACTTAGCTCTCCTGTAGTAAAAATGTGTATACATACAGAGATTAGCCTGGTGAGAAAAGCTTATTTGTGCAAGATAGAAATGAAATTTGAAACAATAAGAGAAAGAACTCTATATCTCGACCATTTAAAACCCCAACGTCCTTATGAACAGAACGGTTAAATCGTTTTTAGAGAAATATTTATCAATAAAAACAATATATTTACCTATCACTTCACCTCATTTCAAATAAATGCCATAAATTTTGACGGGTCGTAACACACGTTAGCGCAAAAAACATTTAAATTTAACCCGTAGATGGTGCATGTTACTATTTGTATTAATGCACTGATTAATCTGGCTTAGCTTTCTTTAAACTTTAATCACGATTTTCGGCGTTCGTTGTACCCAGAGATTTCACTCCTATCCTTCAAGCCCCTAAAACCCGAGATCGCGATGACGCGATCTAGTTAAGCAAAAACGTGATCTGGATTAAGTGTTTGATTAATCAGTGTTTAATTAATATCGTGATTTCACGACTCGGGGTTACGAAGGTATAGTTTCTTGGAAGAGTGAATGCTGAGTCGCAAAACCCCAACATTGTTTAACTACAGTTTAAAATGACTTACCCCTGACACTAACCCAGGTAACTTTTGAAACTATCTCGCAACTTCGCCTATCGGAGTTATGATGATAAGACTTTTGGGGAGAGCGATCGCCGAGACGCGAAATCCCGACAGCACTTAACTAAGGTTTAAGGAACTTTACTCTCAGCGCTAACCTGGGTAAGCTTACAAGGTTGTTTCGCGACTTCATGCATCGGGGCTTGGAAACCGTGTGACTTGTAACTCCCAAAGCGCAATATCTCAAGGTACATAAAAGTGAAAAATATTGTTTAATGGTTAAATGGCAATGGCCTAGGAGTACAATGGCCATCACCACTTCGCAGATCAGGACTACTGAGATTTTCAGTAGGTAAAGGTCACGAAGTAAAAGACAACTTAAAGGCCAACTTTTGATTTTAAGAATTACATTTAAACCAGTTGATAAAGGCGGCTCCAACACTTTGAATGATTCACATGAATGATTGTGGTGATGTTATGATGGATGTTTGATCATTAAGTTATCATGATGTTTATTTAGCTTCCTTAGTTTCTCAGTTCAAGAAGATCTTGTGTTAAGAAGCTTTCCTCCTTAGGCTTTTGTGGACCTGATGTTTACAGCAGCCCCTACACTTCCCTCTATTCATACTTACTCCCAAACTATTGATTGAAGTTAGCCAAGACCTTAATTGTTGGTGCATGCTAGCCCTGTTATCTGAGTTAGAACATTATCATTTGAGTCCTTTTCCATTTGACCATTTAAACACCCTTACATTCACTTATAACTTGATGGGTATTGGGATTTTCTTCCATACAATTTGAAGGTGACTCATAGTGCTAACAAAACCTATGTGGGGAGGATAATAATCATTCCTCCCAACCACCCGAAATAAACCCAATTGACATCCCTAATTACATGTACTTACCTCTAATTAAACACCAATTAACCCAATTACACATAATTAACCACTAATTACCAACAATTAACCTCTAATTACTTCTAAATACCCTAAATTACCCTTAATTAACCCTATATAACCCACAATTTTCCATAATTAACCCCTAATTACCCTTATGTTGATGTTTGAATTGGTTAATAATGAAACAACGACCTCACAAGGATATGAATCCCCCTACATTTTTATAGAGGTGGTGCTCCTCTTTGGTTGAAAGATATATCTTGAATATCTTGAATTGGGGAGAATGCTACATAGCAAACCCAAAAATCTTATTGCTTAGTTTTATTCATGGAATAGTTCTTAATAACCAGATATGATCTTTATGTGCAACAAGTAGCTTCTTAACAATACAAAGATTGAAGAAAGGTTTCAATATCAGAATAAACTATACTCAACATAATTTATACAACCCTCTAAATCACATATAAGTAGAGAATAATTCCATATCTTCTTACAAGAAAAAGGAAAGAATAGTTTTGATCATCTCAAATGACTTTAAATGAATTATGCATTCATAACTTGAAATAATTTTATGGGAATACTTCAAAAATCTCATCCTTAGAGATCCCAAGATTTGAGAAATCATTAAAATAAAACCTCAAAGTAGTTCTCTATGGAGATTTATTCATAAAAGATATTAAAAAATACAAAAAATCTCTACAAACCAATTGACTAGTGACTCATAAACAAAGCTTGCTAAACAAGGGCTAAATGCTCATGAATCCAATAGACAATTTTGGATTACATATAATAGTCACATATATATCTATAAATACTCCATGATCGTATAAGAAAAGTCTTGGAAGAATACAACAGAAACACTCAAAAACTCAACCTTATGCTCAGTTCATAAATATGAATAAAAAACCTTGAGAAAGTGTTGTAGAAGAAGAAAAAGAATGGAGAAGATGGAGATATTTGTTTGCTGATAAGAAGCTTGGATGCATTTTTGTGTCTAGAACCTTCTATTTATTTGGATATCCTGCTATGATAATGCAACCTTCTCTAACCCTTTGATGAAGCCCTTTCTTGCTTTTTAAAACCGACTCTTCTAACTTCTTGAGTAGTTAGGGATTTTTCTTTTTTGGAATAACCACTTTAATTAATGCCTCAATAAAGTATCATTAATGAATTTGTATCATTTACATTCACGTCTTGAAGTGGACCCCTTTTCGTCTTTAATAAAAGTTTTTAAATAAACTTATATTTTTATTTTTTTAATTTTAATTGGTTGCCCTTTAGAAGAGAGGACTGCATTTTAATTTTCTAGGTTTTTTATTCAATTTCTCAGCCATGAAAATCAATTTAGATGTAAAATTCATCATTTTACCTTTCCAATAAGTCATTCTAAGTGCAATTTGGAGTTTTGTATCTCGAGATATGAGCTTATGAAGTTGAGGTACCAAGCAGATTTATTAACACACCATAAAAAAATATTGTTGATTGTTATTTCAATTTCTGAGAAAAATATGGCCAATTTCAACGCTTCAAACCTATCCATCATCTTCCTTATTGAATGACCTTTCCAATGAGGTATAATTTGACCAAATACGACTCTTAGATCTCGATATATAGCCTTCAAAAAATCATTGCTCAACAATCATCCATTAATTTTCATGGGTCAATCTTGGCCCTTTATCTTAATTCGTCCTTTTCCTTTAAGATTTCGAATTTTCTTTGAAAATATACATCCCACATGCATGGGGATATTGGATATTTTTATGTTTATATTGAAAAGTGTAGCGTGCACTTAATGTGAGATAAGAGGAGACTATGGAGACTTGGACCCTCAGGAAATTCATGAATTAATTAAAATTTTAATTTCCCAGTCATCATCCACCAAGCACCTAGTCAATGCCAAGTCAACAATGAGTCAACAGTCATTTCATCACCACGTGTCGTTGTGTGATATGTTACCACGAGCTGCCACATGTCACCACCCGATTGGTTGGCACATGTCATGGTTTCATTTGTCGCCATGTGTCATCCTCCCACTAGTTAATAGAGTTGTCATGTGTCATGAAATAATTGGTTGACAAATAAAGGGAGAAGTTTTGTGAAATAAGTTAAGGGAGGGGAACAGAAAGAGAGAGGAAGGAGATGTGAGAGAGGGGGACGAAAAAATGACTAAGGAAAGGGAAGTGGTCGGAGAAGGAGAGCATGTAGGGATAAGGAAACGAGGAGGAAAGGGAGCCGAAGATGTGAGAGAGGGGGACAAAAAAATGACTAAGGAAAGGGAAGTGGTCGGAGAAGGAGAGCATGTAGGGATAAGGAAACGAGGAGGAAAGGGAGCCCACCCCACTGATGGAGGAGAGAGAGGAGAGGATATTTAAGGAGTGTAAGGTCAAAAATAAAACTAATTGACATGATTCGGCCAGTTGGATGTGTGATGGAGGTGAGAGAGAAAGGAGAGATAAGGAGGGTGTGAAAAATGAAAAATATTTCTGAATGTTGAAAATTAAAAGAAATGAGGGAGAGTATACTATAGTATAAGAGAGGAGGGTTTAAGAATATAATAAGTATAGAGGAGATGTAGTATAGGAGAGGAGAGGAGTGTGGGGAGTGGAAATTTAAGAAAAATTCTAAGTGTGGGAATAATATAATAAGAGAAGTTCCAAGACGATGAACACAACTCCAAGTATGGTTCCAAAAAAATGAATGAGATGTATTCCAAGAGATGAATGTTTCAAAGAGTTTTGTTCCAAGAAAAATATGTGGTTCCAAGAAATTGGACATGGTTCTAAAATTCCAAGAATTGAACGTGGTTCCAAGAAAATTAGTTTTGTTGCACATGGAAGAAGCGCTCCTTTGGTGGTTAAATGAAAACCTAGATATCTTGAGCACACAAACTCATATTTTGAATCCGTGAAATGTGTGACGAAGCTAAGACTAGGGGATACGCCATGAAATTATATTTTTTCAAAATTTTCTTCTTCTGATATCAACTTTTTTATTCCAAAGAGAGCGAAATTGAGATGACCAAAACTCCAATCAACAGTGGGCTCCAACTGTGGGATAGTGACCCCCTTGTGGATTGCTCAGAACACCAAAATTTGCAGACCAATTGCCTTGTCCATTGGGATACGGAGTCATCGTTACAATGAATTCTTGTAATTCTTTTTTCATGGAGTTAACTTCAAATATCACCTTCACTTAGCAACCACTTTATTGCGCAAAACTTTGATTGAAGAAGTAAACTATGTATAAACAAGATCTACCTACCCTATCCTACTTGGTTCAATTTCATCTTTTTGGTCTATTGACAAAAAGAAGAAGGATGACAGGATCCTAGGAGACGCTGAAGAATATCGAGCTTCCCGATATAACAAAGAAGGATTTGGCTTTGGCTTCCTTACAGAGAATCAAAAGGAAGAGATTAAACTCCTAGAAAATAAAAAAAGATAGATCTTATTTGATAGGGAGAAATAATGGAGAATTAAGAGAAGAATTATCTAGTTGCGGGTGGAGGATGAAAACTCTAAATTTTTCCATAGCTATGCCAATAACAGGAAAACCATTAATTTGGTCTGGAAGATAGAGAGAGAGGATGGGTCCACGGTTAATTCAGTCTAGAAGATAGAGAGAGAGAGAGAGAATGGCTCTATGGCTAATTATTTTCAATCTCTTTTTAAAGAAGACTTCAAAGCAACTATAGTTGCAATCATCAAACCAACTAATTTCTTTCCAAGCTTTGTCAACCCTGAAGATAACCAAGAATTAATGGTTGAAGTGGAGAAGGAGATTTTATGAACTCTCCATAGCTTCCAAAAGGATAAAAGCTCGGGATTGGACGACCTCCCAGTTGAATTCTTTCTGAACTATTTTGATTTCATTGAAGAGGACCTTCAATGAGTGGTCGGGGTCTCTAGAATCTCTAGGAGAGTATTAGTAGCTTTTAATACTTCCTTCCTAGCTTTGATCCCAAAGACAGATAATACCACTCATTTTGAGAACTTTCTGTAATTGCATTTACACAATTATCTCCAAAATAATAACTAGAAGGATGAAAGGAAGTCTCTTTTGTCATATCTCTTCGAAGTAGCTTGGATTCCTAGAAGGAAGGAAAGTTCACGAGGCAATGAGAGTAGCACAGGAGAGTCTCCACTGAATCAAGTCTAGGAACCTAAAATCCTTATCCCTAAAGGTGGACCCCTCCAGGATCCTCCAAAGCATTTGATAGGGTGAGTTGGCTTTTCATTAGACTCATCCTTAGTCATCTTGGTTTTTGTCATGGGTTTGTTACTTGGGCAATGAGTTGCATTAGCTCGGTTTCTTTTGCAACTCTAAGCAATGGTGTTGCCTCTCCCTCCTTTAAGTCTGAAAGAAGGATCATACAAGGTTGTCCCATCTCCCCTCTATTGTTCCTCGTTGTTGCATAAGGCCTCAGTAGATCTCTTAAGGAGGCCACCAAAACTTGAAACATCAAAGATATAAATGTTGGTATTGTTAGAATATAGAAGATTGTGTGCTCGTTTTACCATTGATGATACCCTCGTCACCCAACCATAGGCCTAAGCCACCCTCCGAGCACCTTAACCTTGATTGAGAATTACTCCGGAAGAAAACCCTAGGCTAGATAGCCAAACAAGGTGTAGTGCATCTTCCTCCAAAGATAGCACACCAACAATAGATGATCAGATAGTCCAAACCCTAGCCAAGAGATAGTCCAAGCCAACACTGAAATTGCTAGTTGCAGCATTTGCACCTGCAGCTCTCCTCCACACGTGCGCACCAAACTGGGAACTGCAGTGCGCACCACTTGTTGTCTGCAATTCTGAGATGTGTCAAAATGAGAACTGATGCCCTGTATTTATACTGGTTCTGCCAGATTTGTTGGGGCCGACTTCTCCTTCTGGATAAGTGTCTGTTCAGTATATTATTATTATTTCTGGCCGACTTCTTCTCTTGCAGGATAATAACCTAATATTAATTATCTTCTTGAGCCGACAAGACTTCTAGGGTTATTAGCGAACTCATTAGGGTTTTCTCTTGCTTTCTGAAGTCTTCTATTCTCATCAGGTTCACACGTGGAGGTAAATACCTCCCGCAACTACCATAATATTAACAGGTACCTCCTACTATATCACCCATTTACTCTTCATTTATGACATTTTAATCTTTTGTGAAGGAACCAAAAGGATAGTAGAAAATCTTAGAAAGATCATCAATCTCCTACTGGGGCTTCTCAAAGAATGAAAAAACTATGTTTTCTTAAGTCTTTCCCTTTTAGGAATTGGCAACTAATGATATATTGAAATACTTGGGCTTTCATTTGAACGCAAATTGGTAGCATAAAGGTCACTGATAGTGGCTAACGGCCAAGGTAGAGAAGAAACATAACACATGGTGCAATCAATGGCTTTCCAAAGGTCAATTGATTCTTGTCAAATCAGTCCTAGAAGCCATCCTTGGCATGTATTTTGAAGGGAGTCTTAGATAAATTCAGATGATTAAGTTTTCGGCTCATTTGGTTTGGGGAGGTAGAAAAGAAAGGGATGGTTCTAGCCTCTTGCAAAAAACTTGTGATACCAAAATCTCAGGGTGGATGGGGCCTTGAGAATATATTCCTTTTCTCAAAGGCTCTTACAACTAAAAATGTATGGACACTAACACAAGGCTTTGCACTCCAAGCATAGCCAATTCGACACTCTCAAAATGCATCAATAATATAGGAAGCAATGCTTACAACCTTTCCCCTGATAAGCAATTGATTAGTTTGAAAAATAGGCAAAGGTAACAAAGTCCAAATTAGCTTGGACCCCTGGATTGGTAGCAATGACAAATGGATGCTACCACACCAATTAGTCATGGATTTGAAAATTAGAGGCTACCAAACTCTAAGACAAGTAGTACGGAGAGTCTAAACTTTGGAAAAGGCTCAACAATGGCTTTCATGGAAAGAGATTGGGCTCCAAGATGAGTATACCTGGGAACACTATACTCAAAAATGCAAGATTGTTTCGTAACTTTGAATGATCAAGAAGATCAACACATTTAGTCTTTGAATCCTACAAGAATTATGAACCTAGACTTTGATACAAGGCCTTAGCTCTCGAGGGTAATGACAGTGCCCATCCCTAGTCGTCAATGCTTCTATGGAAGTTCAAATGCCCATCTAAATCAAAACTCTTCATGTGGTTGTTGTTAAAAAACAAAGCCTTAACATGGGACATCCTTCAAAAGAGAAGCTATAAGGGACCAAGTTCGTGTTGTCTCTGCAAAACTAACTCGGAAACTAACTCCCACCTCATTATGACCTATACTTATACTCTTGAAGTTTGGCAGGAAACAAATTGCTTGACTGGATTGAACAATGCATGGAAGGAAAACTCCATTGAAGAAGCCATCAAGAACTGGTGACTGAACAAAGCCACAGAGGTATAAAGCTCTCCCTCTAACCTTAGCTTCAGGATTTTGGATAGTTCGAAACTCTAAGCTCTTTGAGGAGACAGATACCATCCCTTTGAAATGAATTATCCAAACTCTGAACATCCTCTCTACTTTTCCTCAATTTATGTATCTTAAAGCACCACTTTGAAGAAGTCATAAATAAAGATTTGTCTTGGGCCTTTTTTTATGGAGGTTTTCTAAGGATCCTCCCCAAAGGTGGTGCTAGGAAAATCTTACATTTCTCCCCCACTCACAACATCTCTTTTAACAATGGACTGCACAACGACACAAATAAATTCTCTAAACTTATGGCTCTAAAATTAGTCTTAATGCTAGCTCAAGGAAAAGGGATTTCTCAAATTTAAATTTATGGAGACTCTTTGCTTGTGATTTAATGGGCGAAAGGAGAATTCAATTTGCATAACTTCACTTTGCAACCTTTTCTCATGACATCATGCTTTTGAAATCAACCTTCTTTTGCATCTCATTCACTCATGTTTACAAGGACAATAACTATGAAGCAAAAAGGCTATCTCAGGATGGAGAGGTGCTAGAAAATGGGATCTAAAAGATCACCAACAACACCCCTGAACAATCCTTTGAATATGTTCATGCTACTTAGTTCTAAGTTTCTTGTGCTTACTTTAGAACTCTGTGATCAGTGTCTCTTCATGGAAAGGCACACTGAGCTCATTCAGGCAGACTAGCTGAACTTTTTCAGGGTATAAAGATGGTTGTACTTTTTTTATAATTATGACAAGATTTGTATATGATTTTTCTCTAGTATAGATCCAAGTCTAGGTTTCTTTGAAAGAAAACTTGGAACTACATGGGATAGTCTATTGACTAAAGCTATAGGGTTGTAAAGATAGATTTTCAATGCTCTCTCAGCCTCTACTACTGTAAGTTTATTATTATAAATAAAATTACTAGATTTTTTCTAGAGTAAAAAAAAGAGTAAGTGACACCTTACCCTTACAATTGACCCCTAGCTAGCAACTTCCATGCAAATCACCACATGTTTTTTTCTCTATGCATGTATTTCATGTTAAACATTGCTAATTTATTCTATGGTGCTTTGTTTTCACTATCTCCCACTGTCCTTAGCCTCAGGAAATAGAAATAGATCGGAATGAGTATGATACAATTCATCACTTAAAAGATACATTGGATCTAAAATAGCAAGAATTATGTTCTCTTTATTCTCTCTAGTTACTTTTTTTTCTTTATTGATATCCAACCAATCTTACTCACATCAATGAAGAATTCAAGCATCACTATCTATTCATCTTCCCACTTTTCTCTCTAAGCCACTATGCCATTAGCCTGGGGTTTATAGAGGCAGCCACTCAGAAGACTGCTACTATAAACCCTTACTTTTATAGAAAAAAATAAATCACTTAAAGGCTTACAGAGTATCTTATCATGTCTTAATCACGAAAACATATTTTGCATAATTTGACTAAAATTATTCGTCCAAAGGGGTTGATATCTCCATTATAAGGTTTTATTGGTTTATAAAAAAAAATAGTTTATCATTATTTTTCAGTGCTTCCTTTGAATATCCAGATGTCACATATAGTAGTATGTATTTTGGATGAACCTAAAAGAACTGCCAACGGTGGCCAAGTGTCAATATATAACCAGTCTTAACCTTACAGGGAGAAAATAAAACCATTAAAAGAATGTACAGTGTGAGTTTTTCCTAAAGAGATGAAAAAATTTGAACGTACAGCTGCAAGTCATTTGACAAAAAGAGAATATTTTATAAGCATGCAATACCATGTAACTGCATCTAATTAAAATTAGCTAAAAAAATTGTTTTGATTGCACTCAAAAAAATCACTGGAGCTTGAACTAAATTTGGAAATCATAAGTCAGTATTCCTCTAACACTGATATCGCCCAAGTAATTCTACAGTTTCCCACTGCAATATTATAAATCGTTCTTCACTTTAGTTGAATATAACAGTGACAACTCATTGGCATCTTCAATGTTGTAGGATTTCCATTTATTACAATTATAGTTAACCAAATCCTATCCTCAAAGATTTTAAGCCATGCATTTCTTTTGTTGAATTAACGCTGCATAGATATCTCATGAAACTCGGCTAACTTATAATCCAGGGCTCTGCTTGTCAGGGTTTGAACCTGGGTTGTTAATGTGGAAATGTGCCATCTCAAGATCTCCACTACTAGACCACAGCCCAACGGACTAAGCCATGCATTTTCTTGGCCATATCAGATTACATGGAAATGCTCTGCTCCAGTGTATTTACCTCTACATGTTCCCGCCAATAGAGAAGCAGATTTACAAATCTATTTCAATCAGTAAAGCAACGAATCCTTGACACCTAACAATCATGAAATATGACATTATAAATTGTCCAGTTAATCACTGGGAAGCAATTTTTGTAGGGGCCTACGGACTCGTGGTAATGACTTGCATCGGAGCTTTTATAGGCAGTCTTAATAATCTATTACACAACCAGCCAATCAAATCATTGAGAGATAGTTGGCTTGAATTCAAAATCTATCATGAACAAATATTCTACATAATCTTACACCAGTCGACCAATGGAGGCTCCAACAACCAATCAAGCTCCAAGATCACATCAATGTGAAGTGGGTAACCTCAAAACTTTGAGCTGCATGATACAGCTCCAAATAGAACTACTCTGAATGAATCACATTTTACAAATTTGAATAATGCAGTTTATTTCACAATACAGAGCTTAACAAGCTGATGAAAACTTTTCAATTGGAGCAGACTCCTCAAGCATACATGCTGCTTGGAAACAATCAACAGCATCTGAAGCTCTCCCATCATCTTTGTGAACCATGGCTAAATAGTACCAGGCACCATAGTTTGTAGGCTCCAGTCGTAATGCGTCTGACAACAAACTTCTAGCCACTGGCAAGGACTTGCCACCAGTTCGCCACAACAATACCCCAAGAGACACTTTAGAAGGCACATGGTCTGGATCAACACTAAGTGCATTACTATAAGCAGCCAATGCTTCCTGTGTTTGACTACGTGCTTCACATAGAACTCCTGAAAATGAATCACACATAGATCAGCTTGTGGAAAACATGCATTGCAGAATAAGAGGCTAGGCTAAAATCAGGAGCCAAACTGAAAATGAACTCGGACAAAGACAGCCAGTGGAAGATCACAATCTTCATGAAATTGACATGGAATTGACATATAACATTGAAAGGTCATAGGTGTATTTGGATTCTGAACTACATGATTCATATAGAACTAACAATAAAATAACATATAGATCAGCTTGCTCAAAATATGCATTTTATAATTAGAAATGTGAAGTAGCTAACATTGTGAGGGAAGCTTGAATGAAGAAGACCAATGAAAGATCACAGTGTTCATAAATTTTTTTGACAAATAAAGTTGAAAGGGCATATGTATAATGGAGAAAACCAAAAGCCGGGAAAAAAACGGATCAGAATATGTCCAACCCTAACAAAATAATCAAGAACTACGCTTTCCATTGACAGGTATATCAGCCCTTGGCACTTGAACGTATGTTCTGTGCAGAATTGATTTAATTACATAGAAATACATTAGTGATCGCTTGAACCGACCCACTTTTCATCAGCTATGCATTTCTAGCTTCACTTGAAAAATATAGTCAATCTGCACTTGAGGAAATGCTTTGCAAATGAGTCTTGAGATAGGGGAAATCATAAATGCATTACAGAACACTTGACTAAAGCATACAATCTGCATTCATAAATAACAAACTTTCAGAGTCCATATTTATTCTGGAATGACTTGCAAAGGCACACATATAATCACACTAGAATCTAATCGCCTCAATAAAGCACACAACAATCATATTACATCATCAATGCCTTTGTATATGAAAAAGGTTTCTATACATACATCACCATATAATTAGGATCTTTAAGTAGAAAACCCTGACCTCTATATTGGTGTATAAGTAGATGATAGCCCTTGCACTCATAGCAAAGATAATTTAGTGTGAGCAATAGATATATTGCACTACATACTAAAAAATAGGGATAGGAAAAACAGTTGTGGATCAAACTCAATATAGTATGCTCAATAGACTGGCAAAGTACCAATAAAATATTCAATTTCACGTGTTGCAACAAATAACTGATCTTTGAAAAACCAATATGTTTGCTTTTCTGATAAAAGAAATAGGGATGAAAATATCGGCACACTTATTCTTAAGACTAGATTTCTTGGGTGATACAATTGTGAAAATTTGAGTATAATTCTGTCCATGCTTATAATGAAAATCTTTTCAGGAGTCCAATGCACAAACAACTCAAGGTGACAGTAATTCTAGCTTTTCTTACAAATTTATATCAAGGCAAAACCAAACTAACAACAAACATAAGGCCTTCAATTCAAATTAAACTCAGAAATCATAAAAGGAATAACATTTCCCACGGTGGAAAGGTGCCAAAAAGCATAATTGCTAAAGTTAGACTAGATGAAGGAAGACATCTGTATTTAAAGAGCTTGCTTGCGATTAAGTTAAGAACTACAATTTCCAACTTGTTTGTACACTTGCACAAAGGACTTGAAATAAGAAAGAAATGAACAAGGCATTTTATGATTTTTTAATATAGAAGAAATAACCAGTCTCCCATCACATACTCGTTGATACTTTCTAACAAGTGCTCCCAGCCTGTCCAGTAAACTCTAGTCGTCTTCAACTTCCTGAACAATAAATGTTTTCTTGTACACTGCTGTATGCTCCTGATCATATATTTCTCAAAGACGATAAGCTTATCAAGACCAAAGAGTATTTATATTAGTTTTCTTTTACACCCATTCTTTCCAATTTCTTATGAGAATGCAGCCCATGCACCTAAGAGCAGCCAGAATTCCCATGAAAACTCAATTGCCAATGAGGATACCAATAATGCCAATAGAAGATCTAATGTTGCTAGATTTAAGAAAAGAATGAGTAAAAGCTAAAAAATTTGCAAGATGATATTAGTAAAATACTAAAATGTGAGATGGAATTGATGGTTTGGCAAACTACATGGATTAGATGATGGATATCCTCCTGTTGCAAGTTGGATAACAAAGTCTTTTAACAGCCAATAGTCAGGACGCAATTTCCAACTTCTCAATCGTAACCACTAATGTAAACTATCAGGGCCACAAGTGATTCCTAGCTCCATCAGCAGGTCATGACTTGAGATAGGTATCTATGATTCCATTTTCAAGAAAAAATCTGTTTAATATGGAGAACTGAAAGTTACAAAATTCTATTTGTCTCTCACTGCTAAGAAGCTAAATAAAGTTACATTGGTCTGTCACTGCCATGAATCAGATAAATTATTGTGACAACAAAGATATATTTCTCTTGTCAATTTTATAATTTCCAGGAAAATTATATTTCTTAAATAACTAAGCACACTATCAAAAGGTGAGAAGCTTTCTCCAAAATACAATCAGGTAGGCCATCCTCCTATTGTGTAAGTAATTCAGTGAAAGTCACGAAATGTCTTATACAAAAGAAATGTATCTATATTGGTGATATCTCACACAAGAGGTACAGAAACCTGCTCTAAAATACACATGCGTGTTTCACAAACTTCCCCTTAGGGCCTTAGCTGAATATCTATAAACATGAAAAAAGCTACAGGCCAGGAAAGGGGAGCTAACCAGGTCAATTGGACCTAAAATATGAGAAATTTGAAAAATAAAGTATGTGAACCTGCATGTGGTTATAATGACTGTGACAAATCAATTATTAATTACTTGTGAGTCATCTCCATGAGTGCAAGAATGGTATATGCTTTGCTTATTAAGGTGTAACCTCCAGGCTTTGGGCTGTAAAGTCGTTACGAGAAAAAATATCAAGCTAACTCTATAGTTTAAACTTAAGAATTTTGACAGGAAATGGTATTATTTTCTTTGATACAAGGGATCGGAAATACTATTTAAAAGTAAAAGTGCACAGAAGAGTAAATCTGCTTATTTTTCCACTTTTCCTTGGAAAAAATGGGGAAAATTTGCCATACATATTACAAATGACAAAGCCTCAAGAAGACGTTTCATCCTAGTGCCTTGTAGCCCTAACCAAGAAGGTAAAAACAATAAATGAAATACTATCCACAAAGGGCACGACTTCCCTTACTCAAGACATGGCAACATGAGTAACACAATATATCCCACTACTATTGCCTAGTCCAATTATGGATAATGTCTAAAAAGTATAAAAAGCACAAAAGAGTAAAATGACAATATATATATAAATACACACACACACATACACATACAAAAGAAAATAAATGACCAACCCACCTATACTGACTTTCTAAGTTTCTCAGATGATTCCAAAAGACTGTTCTGTTAAAACTGTTTGGACGGATTGGAAATGGTCTTATGAGAATCCATTTATGGGCTATTGAGTGAAAGAGCTCTATGACATGATTTGTCCAACATGTGTCATGTCGGCTGTCTTAACAGAAAGTGGAACATTAACGACCACAAATCAAGATGGCTCTGGAGGTGTGATAATATTCAGTAGTCCTGCTCTTCATTTAAAACTTAGTACATGGGTCGATGGTGTTGATATTATGGTAGCTGCGGGAGGTATTTACCTCCACGTGTAAACTTGACGAGAATAGAATACTCCTGAAAGCAAGAAGAAACCCTAATGAGTTGGCTAATAACCCTAGGAGACTTGTCAGCTCAAGAAGATAATTTATATTAGGTTATTAGCCTCCAAGAGAAGAAGTCGGCCAGAAGAAATAATATATATTGAATAGACAGATACCCAGAATGAGAAGTCGGCCCAAGCAGTTAGCCAAAATTACTATAAATACAGGAGGACAGTCTTCATTCTGGCAGGCAGTCTCAGAATTGCAGAGCAACACTTGTGCACACTACAGTGCCCAGTTTTGTGTGCAAGTTTGGAGGAGAGTTGCCATTGCAGCTGCTGCAGCTAGCAGATCGGTTTTGGCTTGGACTATCTGATCAACTATTGTTTGGTGCGCTATCCTTGGAGAAAGGGGCGCTACCCTTTGTTTGGTTATCCGCTACCCTTTGTTTGGTTATCTAGCCTAGGGTTTGCTTCCGGAGTGATTCTTTGTCAAGGTTAAGGTGCTCAAAGGGTGGCTTCGACCTATGGTTGGGTGACAATAGTGATTTTGTCAATGGTAAAACGAGCACATACATTATATTCTAACAAGTTATGGGCCCACACCTCCTTCATTCAGTCTAACCGCTGGAAGGAAACATAGTCGTAAGGATATTAAGCTCGTTGAAGAACTGTCGCTAGGGTTTCTAGCAGGAGTAGTCACCATAGCACTGCCGCTAGGGTTACTAGTAGGTGCAGTTGCAGAAACCCTAATCCTCTCATTGAGGCACCTTAAGTGAAGGGATTGACCTAATTTCCAGATAGATCAGTGCACCCTAGCCTAGCACATCTCCTAATACTCTCAGCAAGCCAAGACGTCAAGTTTGAATTTTTGGTCATATCTAGGGTTGACCAAGTCAAAGCAGCCATGACTTACTCTATGAAGTCAGAAAACAAGTTAGATGGAGCTTCTAACTTCAGAGCGTGGAAGACAAGGATTGACCTCATCCTTGCCAAGAATAAAGTGTTGGATATCGTGAAAG
>ML776725.1:1204531-1220423 GCA_009831015.1 Picea engelmannii
GTGGTGGCATGAAAGATCATTCAATCGGTGGCTAGAGATCTTTTATAGATCAGAACCAACTTTAGACTGAGCATAAAACTAAGACCTATCTCCTCTGTGATTGTTCACCTTTCAGTGGTAAGGCTACTGCCAGGTATGCTTCTTTTCTGTTTCTAGATCAGATCTGAATGATAWTTCTTGTTTGCTACTTGAACCACTGTCTTGTTTATTATGATCAGCTGTTACACTTGAAGAGGTCTTCCTTTTGTTTCAGATTTGACTTCTTGTTCTACTGTTACATGTGAAAGGTCATTCAAATACTGTTTGCTTCAGAATGTCAAAATAGATCTGCTGTTATAAAAGAAAGAGTTTATGTTTCTCTATTTTGATCTAAAATCTTTTGAGTTCTGTTATAGATCCTCTATTGGAAAACTGCTGATATATATATTTAGAGAGTATTGATATCACTGTTTGTGATCTGAGTCCTTCTTGTCTCTCTTTGTTTTGAGATTACTGTTACAGTGATTGTATAGATCTCTGATGTCTTATCATTCTTAAAGTAGGGTTTTTATCTTATTGTCAGAGATCTAACTTTATTGTTTAAAGATCAGAGTTCTATTTCTCCCTATACGCAGTTCTGTACATAAGATCTAAAGGTAAATTGCTTTGAAAATTAAAAGAGACTACTGTTTTTCTTCTTACCCTAAAAATCTAACACCTTTAATGGCAATCGCCCCTTGTCCTGATGCATTGAATGCACACTTATAACAGGACTTAAGCCCAGTAAGAAAATGAAAAAATAAAAGCTTGAAACCTGTAAAGGAGACTTGCAAAATAATGAATGGGTATCAAAAGGCATTTAAGGGGTTCGGAATGCAAAAAGCACCAAGGAAAGGGTATCTCAAGTAGCAAGCGCTCTTCTACAGAGGCGCTCATAGAAATGGATTTAATGACACCATAAGCCATGAAGTAAGCCCAAATTCATGCCACTATCACACTTACTCTTGAAGGGTTTCTTTCTTTCATTGTTTCCCTCAAGACCTATCCCTCTACTTGGGTCTTTTCTTTCATTATCTTGGTTGGCACACCTAATAGGGTTGGATGAAGGCCCTCCCATATTCAAACTTGCTGACTCACATAAAGTCTCAAGTTGGTGTGATGCTTGAAGGGGACACTGAGGTGAATTGTTTGCATGGCTTATATCTTAAGTGATAACTTACTTTGCATGACTCAAGGACCAATATCTCTTATGAACATTGGTTTACCTTGTCTTATACTTTGTTTTGGTTTGGATGGCCCTGACATGGTTCTTTGAGGAATGTCCTAAGCTTTGTTGAAACCCTAATTTCTATTGTTTTGTTGAAACCCTATGAGGAAGACATAAGTGCTTCTCTTCCTCACAAAGTCTTTATTTGTTGATGTTTTGGTAGCAGCGGGAGGTATCCCCCCCTAGACAACTTTTCTTAGAAGAGAAGAAGATTCCAAAAGTCAAAGGAGGACCATTGAACAGTTGAAGAAGACCCCGAAAGAAAAGACGACCCATAGGAAAAAGAATAAAGTAGAAATAATAATAAAGATCCAAAATGAGAAGTCGACCCAGACAAGGCACCCAGATTAGTATAAATACAGATTGGATCATTTCATTTGTACAGACAAACAGTTCTCCTTCTGCAGTGCGCACTAGGCAGCTAGCAGTTGTAGTTGTAGTAGTTTTGCTATTTTTGGTTCCCCGGTTCTCTTGGAGAGTGCGCCTCACTTGGGGAAGGATATTCTTGGTGGTTCTTGGTGGTTTCTCTTGTGTGCTACCTCTGGAAGAGACGCGCTAAGGTTGTGTGGTGTTGTCCAGTTGCTTCATGCTAGTTGCAGTAGCAGTAGCAGTTACAGTTGCAGTTGCAGTTACTAGTTGTACCGGTTCTGTGGTGCACTATCTTCTCTAGTGATGCGCCTATCCTGTGCCAGTTCTGTGGTGACTCAAGTGTCTACCCTCGCTAGGGTTTGACAAGAAGAAGAGATAAGTATTTGTTATCAGGGTTTCTAAATTGTTGGTTTTCCCTTGTGAATACAGCTTGTTCATGGTTGTATTGGAATATTAGAAAGATGTTAAATTTTCTCTTAAGCAGTTAAGTGTGTTGAGTGTTCTTTAACTTTAGACTATTAAAACAATAACTGCATGCATAAGGATCATTGAAAGAAAGACACCCACAGTATACACAAGATTTATCCTGGGAAACCCTTGTGGGGGGAAAAAACCCAACAAAGCTTCTTCAATATAGATTCTTCAACAAGTACAATGTCTCTCGCAAGAGAGATCTCACCAAACAGGAGATAAACCAGAAACCCTAACCAGAATAGGGTAGCGCACCATTAGACCAAGATAATCCTCCAACAGATAACCAAAACCCTTCACCAGAACACCCTTCCTTTGTAGTTGTGTCTCCTCCTCAGACTTGAACACTTCTTACTTGTGTGAGAGAGCTTGTTGTGTGTGTTGTCCATGTGAGGCGCCTAGCCTCCTCTTATAAATACAAGTTGAGCCACCCAGAAATAGGTCAGGGCCGACTTGTACACTTTACCCATCTAATTTACAATTGACTTTTGCCAAGGCACAATAGGGCCGACTTTACAAATATAACATAATATAATTCTTTAGGGTTTTGCTTGGCCTAATACAATATTGAAACAATAAGAATATATTTCGAAGCTACTCAAACTTCAACACTCCCTCTTAGCAAGGAAGGTATTTTTTTGGCACGATCATCACGTCTGCTTATGTGCTTCTGTAAACTTGACCATTGACTTGTTGAATTTCCACGAATCTATATTGAAGAAGTTTTGTAACCACATCATGCATCTAGGGTCTCATCATACTTTCGAGCTTCATGTCATCATGGGGCTTTAACTTGCCAGCTCACACCGAATATGGCATCTAGTTCATAAAGAACTAATAACTCGTCAGCTCACACCGAATCTGACATCTAGTTGACAAGGAACTAGTAACCTCTGGTTTGCACACCAGGCAACTAGTCCACAATGACCAGGCATCTAATCACAACGAATAGGTGATGTAGTGCACACACACTACCAATCTAGCCCAAGGCTAGAAACACCTCCAACCACACAGGTTGGTCCACCAACTTGAAACACAGGGTAACTAACCAAACTTGAAGGCATGGCATCTGCTAACCTTGTGCGAGGTCATGTTGACTGGTGCCACAATCAGTAACATGTGTACCAAACTATTTCACCGGAGTAGCACTCTGCATACCAGACTTTTTCACTGGAGTAGCAGTGACTCAACGTACCAGACTTTTTCACTGGAGAAGCCCTCTGCATATCAGACTTTTTCACTGGAGTAGCAGTAACTCGGCATACCAGACTTTTTCACTGAAGTAGCCCTCTGTGTAACAGCATTTTTCACTAGAGTAGCAGTAACGTTCCCGTGAGTGACTACTCGTTGCCACTGCCACATGCTAAAGTTGTTGCCCTAGAATCACATTTGTAACTCATCACTCCCTCTTACTAGAGACGTCCTTCTGGACCACACCAAGCTTGTCTCTGAAGAATACAAACTTCACTCTGGATAGAGGCTTAGTCAACACGCCTGCTATCTGCTCATCTATACCGATATACTAGAGCTTCATTGCTCCCCTCTGTACCATATCTCTGATATAATGATACCTAATCTCGATATGCTTGGACTTGTCATGGAACACTGGGTTCTCTGTAACCTTTACACAACTCAGGTTGTCACACTAGATACAAGTCGCCTCTAACTCGAGATCAAACAATCATGCAAGCAGTTTCGAAGCCAAACTAATTTTTTGCTAGTTGGGCACGTTGCTATATAATTTGCCTCAACTGTACTGAGTGCCACACTAGTTTGCTTCCAGCTGAACCATGAGATCATAGTTGATCCCATACTAAAGCAACATCCAGATGTACTCTTCCGATCTGCAACACTACCGGCCCAATCTGAATCAGTAAATCCTTGCAGGCTTATCTCACAATCTGAATCATATCTGAGTCCAAAATCAATTGTACCCTTCAAGTACCTCATCACATGTTTTGCTGCAATCAAGTGAACACTTGGCTCAACCATATACTGACTCAATGTGTTCATCGCAAAACATATATCGGGCCTCTTGTTCGTTAGGTACATCAACAAACCTATCATCTGTCTATACATGGTGGCATCCACTGTCTCTGAAGATGTATCATTCAATAACTTCATATTTGTCACCATCAGTGTAGGCATGGCCTTACAATCCATCATTTTGAATCTTTTCAGAATCTCAACAGCACATTTTCCTCGATTAAGGAAAATCTCACTCGGTCTCTACCATATCTCTAGACCTAAGAAGTAATGCATCATACCCAGGTCTTTCATCTCGAACTCAGCAGCAAGCTTCCTCTTACTCTCAGTGATGAGCTTCTCGTCTCCTGTTAGAAACATGTCATCCACATACAAAAGTAATATCACTGGTCCACCATCCAGAACCTTGAAGTACATGTTGGAATCTGTTGTCCATTCCAACATAATGTACATGTTAGAAGTTGTCCATTCTAATGTACCATGCTCTAGGTGCTTGTTTTAATCTGTACAAGGCTTTCCTCAATCTGCACACATGTGTCTGATTGTCATGTGTCTCGAAACCTTGTGGCTACTCCACATACACTTCCTCTTCTATTACACCATTTAGAAAAGATGTCTTCACATCCATCTAGTGTACATTCCACTTCATCACTGCAGTTATCGCATGTATAACTCTTATCAAAGTGTATCTCACCACAGGAGAAAATGTCTCCTCGTAATCTATTTCTTTTTGGGAGAAACAACATGCCACGAACCTTGCCTTCTACTTCTTGATACTTCCATTTGTTGAATCCTTCATCTTGTAAATGCACTTGGAACTTACAATTGTCTTCTCTTTCGATCTCGGAACCACATCCCAAACATCATCCTTTACAATGGATTGGTACTCTTCAACCATGGCATCCTTCCATTCTTTCTTTTTTGTCACCTCTTCATAACTAGTAGGCTCATCATCAATAATGTCACTCAACAATGCCATGTAACTAATGTATGGTCGTGGTCTCTTGCTTTCTATAAAAGATCCATCTGGAGCACCATACTTCTCTGCATCTTGAATAATTTCACGAGCCCAAGCTAGTCTTCTCTTCTTAGTATTCACCTCTCAGATCAATCTGCAAGTCTTTGTGGTTCTTCCATTTCATAATCTTCCAGTACAACATGATGCAGGAGCATCGCCAACTCATCAAGCGAGCCAGCACATCAAGCAGAGATCAGCTGGATAAACAAACCCAAATTTTTGAAGTGCTTTGGGATTGTAGCACAAGTCTTCAATGAATCCTTTAAGAAGGAGCGTCTTTTTTATATTGTATTGGACCTTGAGCCTTTAAGCTCTCGTCCTTTGGTAGATAGTCGGCATTTAATAGATTTAATGCTAGTAGATAGGATTTTAAGTCTAGATTTGATAGTTTAGAGTCTGAGAGGGAAAACGGATATAGACACCCCTCATTTTACCATTGTAACAAGAGGATAGTAAAGAAGAATAGAGGAAGCATTCAAGAGAAGAGAAGAGCAACCAGAGAATATTGTGTGAAGAACACCCATGTACAGGCATTTGAATTAATAGAAGGAAGCTTTGATCCAAACTCATGGTTTGTGTTGTTTTCTCTGTATATGGATGTTATGCTCAGGAATGTTTGCTTTCTTGTTATGCATTTGCTTTGTATATGCTGTGCATGTGATTTCATGTTTCAAACTGAAGTCTGAAAGGGAGAGAGAGTGAGGTTCAATTGTTTCTCTGTCTGAGCCAGGAGATTCCTGCAAGATGTGCAGTTGAATTCATCCGCAAAGAGTGCGTTGATGAAGGCTCAGTAGTTTAACTTTTGTTCTCATTCTCCCAGAAGTGGAAGTGGGTTGTTGAAGTCGTCCAAGGAGTGCGCAGGCTGAAGAGGAAAGCTCAGTTCTAAATCTGAGCAAAGGAAATCAAAGACTGTTGCTGCAGGAAGTGCGCAGAGTCGGAAGGATTCAACACTTGGGAGTTGTTGAATGTTAAGCGCAAGGAGTGCGCGCAAGTTCCTCTGAAAGAATCAGAGTGGAAAAGCTCAGGAGGTATAGTACCTTCGTGACATCGTTAACGAAGAGCACGGGAGTTTTGTGCCAAGGAGAGTCCGAGCAGGAGGTGCAAGTGCAAGTGTCAGAGGACAAGTTCTGAGAAAGGACATTTAGCCTTCTCAAGAAATCCTTAAGGAGGAGGAATTGACGGTCAGGGTTCGCAGGGGAAGACAACGAAATCCCGTCAGCTGTTAGATCTCGAGAAGTTGCGCCGGAGTTAAGCCCGAAGGAGCAGAGGAAGAACCTGGAGAAGACATCGGGATATCAGCGTCATCGGGTCTTCATAGGGTAAGAATCGGAGGCCTTGTAAGTCCCGAAATCCCGAGAAAGGATCCTAGCCGTTGATCTTGGCAGGATACGTGTCAAGGAGCCAGGGAGTCATCGGGGTTCGGCTCATCGGAGAATTGGGGTTTCCGAGGACATAGAACTCTCGTAGGTTGGAATCGCGATCCGCGATTTCCCGACGGGAGTTTTGAACCGTCCATCGGCGAGGACACGTGGCAGTAGATCCTGACAAGTCGGCGTTCGGAACATCGAGGTTTTCGGAGTCGTGAAACTCTTGCATATAGGAATCGCGATCTGCGATTTCCCGACACGGTCGGAGCCGTTGATTTGAGGGACACGTGTCCAAGGATCTGAAAGAGTCGGAGTTCAGCATTTCGGGGTTTCCGCATACAACGGACTTGTTGCATTAGAAATCGCGATTTCGCGATACCCGATAGAGCGACGAGGAAGCGGTGACGTGGAGGAAAGCGTTCACACGTGCCTCGGGCGATCGGCATTTCGGAATTCTCGGTGACGAGAAACTCACGACAGGAGAAGTTGCGAAATCCCGAAACGCGACGGTCCCACAATCATAGCACTTCAGTGGAGGACAGGTGCCATCTGTATCGGGTTTCGGGACTTGGAAGTGTCTGTGAACAAGTGTTACAAGAATTGCGATATCCCGAAACGTGATTTCCCGATCACCACTGGAGTGTGGGCCATAGGCGCCAGAGCATAGGACAAGTGTTGGAAGGTCGAGCCTTACAGTGGGTCAACGCCAGGTGGCATCGGGAATCGGAGGATCGGAGATCCCGAGGGTGTGAGTTCTACGCATTTCAATTCTGCGAATTCCAAAACTCCGATAGGGGAAAGGACCGTGGTCTTGTGGACCGACAGGTCACATGCAAAAAGAGTTAGCCGAAGGGAGCTAACGGGTGCAGTGAGTGCTATAGGAGATCGGGAATTGGGGTTTTGAGAGGCAAGTTGTTTACGACCTCGTAAGGGCCGATTTCCCGACGGGGAAGTTCCCGATAGGAGCAAGGAAAGCATTCGGAAAATATTCATCGGGGTTCGGGGATTTGTAAGACCCGATCTCGTGAGTGCAGGACTCGCGATCACGCGAGGCCCGATTTCCCGATAGGACAACGGGGAATCATAAGAGCATTCTGTGGGTGTTGAGAACTCCCGATAAGGGTGTTTGAAGAGCATTTTAGTTCTTCGGGCCGTTCAAGGAGAAGGTCCTATGGGAGCAGACGTGCCCTGGGTGGCGCGTTTGCGTCAGAGTGGTATCAGAGCGAGAATATCTCTTTGCTTTCTGTAGCAGAGAAGAAAGGAAAATTTCACCATGCCGCCGAGGAGAGAAAGACAAGCACAGAATCCAGAAATGGAGAGGCAGATACGTGATCTTCGAGCAAGACTAGAAGATATGGAAGCAGAGCAAAGACGCACAGCCAGTGCTGGAGATCTGAGTGACCCCGAAGACGAAGTTGAAGCCGAACAACCAGGACAAGTTGCAGCCGAAGATGCAACCAATGAGCGACTAATTAAAGCTATCGCCCGGATGAGTTCGAAGACAAAGATGGATATTCCAACTTATGAAGGGAGTCTGGATGCAGAAGAGCTATTGGATTGGATCCGAGCTCTTGACACTTACTTCGATTATGAAGACATCGAAGAAGATAAGAAGGTTAGGCATGCTGTCACAAAATTGAAGGGACACGCAGCATTATGGTGGGACGAGCTTCAAGCAGATAGATGTTTCGAAGGCAAACAAAAGATTAAAAGATGGGATCAAATGATTGCGAAGATGAAGGCAAAGTTCATCCCAAGGGATTATCAAATCACACTGTTCAGGAGAATGCAGAACCTGAGACAAAAGTTGATGACAGTGAAGGAGTATACTGAGGAATTCTATAAGCTAAATATCAGAGCAGTTCATCGGGAGAGCGATGATGAAAAAGTTGCCAGGTATATGAATGGCTTAAGATACGATATCAAAGATGAGATAAGTGACAACCATCAGAACGGTGGAGGATGCGTATCAAATGGCGTTGAAAGCTGAAGAGAAGCTAAGCCGTAAGCCAACACAACGAGGCCAAGGTAGGAGCCAGCCAAAAGGTAAGTCAGTTGCTCAAGATAGGTTCCAGAAATCTAAGGACGACTGGAAAAAGCCTCAAACTAAAACAAAAAGAGGTGGAAGTTCACAGCAAGACCAACACGTTGAACAGCGAAGGCAACAGACAGAACAGAGCGGAGGATACGCTAATAATAACACATTTCCTCGTACCAGAGGTAGAGGAAGAGGCAGAGGTGGAGTCATCACATGCTTCACGTGTGGAAAAAATGGACACAAGGCAGTTGACTGTCCAAATAGGAAGAAGGATGGAGGAGAAGCTCACATCGCCGAGGCACAGAGGCGGGATGCTGAAGCAGAAGACGCATAAGACGAAAGGTCGCTGATGATGCGTAAGGTTCTCTTAACACCCGAGAAGGAGGTGGAGGACACAACTCAGAGAAACCGACTTTTCAGAACCACATGCAAGACCAAAGACAGGAAGTGCAAGGTTATTGTGGATAGCGGAAGCACAGACAATCTCGTTTCAACCAAGATGGTGGAGAAACTAGAGTTGGAGACAACTGATCACCCGAATCCATATAAAGTCTCATGGCTACAGAAGGTACATCAGGTAAGTGTCACTAAACAGTGCTTAGTTGACATAAAGATAGGAGGATATAATGATAAAATACTCCGTGATGTTATTCCTATGGATGTATGTCATTTATTGCTAGGCAGACCATGGCAATATGACAGGAACGTAGTTCATGATGGGAAGATGAATACGTATACTTTGGAGAAGAATAGAAGAATACATATGCTACTTCCAATTAAAGATAAAGAAGTGAAACCAGAACTGAGAAATGTTGTACTTCTCATGAGTGGGAAGGAACTTCTGGCAGAAGTAAAGAAGAAGGAAGATCCACAATTCTTTGTGGTCAGGAAACCGAAAATTGTCTTGACCAGCACAAGAGTGGATGATTTGCCGGAAGAAATTCAAGAACTGCTGGAAGAGTTCACTGATATTGTGGTAGACAAATTATCTCATTCGTTGCCACCGATGAGGAGTGTGAGTCATCATATAGACCTCCTACCAGGAGCCAGTTTGTCAAACAAAGCTGCGTACAGGTTGACGTCGCAGGAAAATGAAGAAGTCAAAAGGCAGGTATAGGAACTGTTGGATAAAGAACTGATCAGGGAGAGTTTAAGCCCATGTACCGTTCCAACGGTATTGAGTCCAAAGAAAGATGGAGGTTGGAGAATGTGCACTGATTCCAGAGCCATTAACAAGATAACCATCAAGTACAAGTTTCCATTGCCACGGATGGATGACTTGATGGACTGTTTAAGTGGAGCCAATTTTTTTTCAAAGGTTGATTTGAAAAGCGGATACCATCAGATTCGCATGAGGGAAGGCGATGAATGGAAGACAGCCTTCAAAACCAACGAAGGGTTGTATGAATGGCTAGTCATGCCATTTGGCTTGACGAATGCACTGAGTACCTTCATGAGGTTGATGAATGAAGTGCTGAAGGAATTCATTGGTAAGTTTGTCATTGTTTATTTGGATGACATATTGATTTTCAGCAAAACAAAAGAAGAACATCTGAAGCATTTACCTGCAGTAATGAGGAAGCTACAGCAAGAGAAGTTGTTGATCAACATAAGGAAATCTTCATTTATGAAGACAGAACTCATTTACTTGGGGTTTGTCATATCGGCAAATGAATTGAAGATGGATCCAAGTAAAGTGGAGGTAATTAAAAATTGGCCATCACCGAGAAATGTTTTCGAGGTGAGAAGTTTTCATGGACTGACTAGTTTCTACCAAAAATTCATCAGGAATTTCAGTGGGATTAGCGCAACGATGATGGACACAGTCAGGAAAAGACATAAATCTTTTCATTGGACTAAAGAGGCAGAGGAGAGCTTCAACCTGTTGAAACGGAAGATCACAGAACAGCCGGTTTTGGTGTTACCAGATTTTACGAAGGTGTTCCAGGTGAAATATGATGCAAGTGGCTTTGCCATAGGAGCGGTCTTGAGCCAGGAGGACAGACCAATTGCATATTTCAGCGAGAAGTTGGATGAGGCAAAAGTAAAGTACTCCACGTATGATAAAAAAAWTTATGCTATCATACAGGCGTTGAAGAAGTGGAGGCATTACTTGATCCCAAAAGAATTTGTTTTGTATAGTGATAATCATGCATTACAGTTTGTGACTCAACAGGAGAAGTTGAATCAGAAACATGCTAAATGGGTAGAGTATATGCAGAATTTTACATTTGTAATTAAACACATTTCAGGTACTGCTAACAAAGTGGYTGATGCTTTGAGCAGGAAGTGTTTGTTGCTGCAGGAGTTCCGAGTCAAAACATTGGGTTTTGAAAATCTTAGGGACATGTATGCAGGTGATGCAGATTTTGCAGAGGCATATGAAGCAACTGAGAATCCAGTTCTCAGAGACAGAAGCCCATGGATAGATTACATGATCCAAAATGGATTGTTGTTCAGAGGCAATCAACTGTGCATTCCGAATTGCTCCATGAGGGAGAATCTGCTAAAAGAGAAGCACAGTGGTGGGTTGGCAGGGCATTTTGGCCACGACAAGACATTTGCAAAGCTGAGCGAAGCATACTTTTGGCCAGGAATGCGGTCGAAAGTCAAGAAGTTTGTTGACAGATGTAGGATTTGCCAGCATTCAAAGGGCAGGAAGCAGAATGCAGGATTGTATCAATCATTACCCATACTCGAAAGGCCATGGGATGAAATTAGCATGGATTTTGTATTGGGATTACCGAGGACGCAAAGAGGACATGATTCGATCTTTGTGGTGGTTGACAGGTTTTCCAAAATGGCACATTTTATCCCATGCCAGAAGACCAGCGATGCGACTCATATCGCAAATTTGTTCTTCAAGGAGGTCATTCAACTTCATGGTTTACCCAGAAGTATAGTTTCAGACAGGGATACAAAATTTATTGGACATTTCTGGAGGACACTCTGGAAGAAGAAGGGAACTAACTTGATGTTTAGTTCTGCCTATCATCCTCAGACGAATGGGCAAACGGAGGTGGTAAATAGAAGTCTGGGAGACTTGCTAAGAAGCTTGGTGACAGAGCACCACAACAGTTGGGACAACGCGTTGCCACAGGCAGAGTTTGCGTACAATGATTCAGTGAACAAGAGCACAGGCAAAAGTCCATTTGAGATTGTATACGGCAGGCAGCCAAGAGGAGTATCTGAACTGAGGGACTCAGAGCAGATAATGACTAAGATTTCAAATAATGCAATTAACAGTAATGATCCTTTCATCTTTGTCTCAATGGAAACATTGAATCTAGTATCGTCTCAGAAGGTGACTATTTCAATTTTCAGCATTGATAAATATTCCTCTACTTGCTTCAAAGCATGAACGGTTTATCTCTAGACCTCGAGAGGTGTTAAAGCCGACCCCTAGCTTTGAATAACTTCTACACAAGTTCATCCTAGTTTCTAGGAACCATTTGTTTAGTTATATCATAAAATTCCGTATAACAATCCCCCCTTTACGTCTGCCAATGATTTCTTAAATAGTGTTTTTATCCTCTAAGAGGTGATGGCCTTTATTTTTAAATAGTTACTATTAAGTTTTAATGTTTTTCATAGATAATAGCACAAATAGGATCACTGAGAGAAACACAATCACAAGGTACACAGCATTTTATCCTGGCAAACCCTCATGGGGGAGAAAACACAGCAAAAACTCCCTTAATATAGATTGCCAATACAATGCCAAAAGAAAGACCAAAACACTAAAGATAATCCAACACTTAAGCATGCGCCTCTCTCTTCTCCTTCTGACTGCAGCTTCCTTCAACACTTGCACACTAGATGAGTGACTTGAGTGAGTGAATGAATGAGGCGCCATCCTCTTATTTATACTAGCTAAGGGGCGCTAAGGTTGTATCTTTTCACCAAGCAAGGCCGACTTCTCCAACTAGTGGCTAAAACCACTTTTTTAAGCCCTAGAGGCCGACTTCTCAAACAACACCATATAACCATGGTTTGACCAATCCACAAAAGGGGATTTGGTCTTATACAAAGCTCGACATGATCAATCCACAAAAGGGGATTTGATCTATAAGATAATAACGCAATTATAATTAGAATATTCTTCGTAGTTACAATATTTCAACACTCCGCCATAACAAGAAGGGTATTCTACCAACACAACATCGTCAGGAGAAGGAGAGGGCAGCATCATCATCAACATCTGGAACATTGACTGGCACATCTATAAATCATCGAAAGTTTTTCTCATCATCAATAACATCATCATTCATAGCATGGAGTTGGACTAGCATCATCATCATCATCTCCATCAACATCAAATAGTATAAAACTAATAAAACATCACCATCAACAGCACAAGGCTGATACAACATCATCAACAGCACGAAGTTGATACAACATCATCAACGACACGAAGCTGATACAACATCATCAACAACAACAGCACGAGGTTGGAGCAGCAACATCATCAGCACGAGGCCAAGATAACTGTTGAAATAATGTAACTACAAAGTGTATTCTTATTATTATTTGATATATTATTCATTGGATCAATCCCCATTGTGGATTGATCATGTCGGCTATTGTAAAAGGACCAAATCCCTTTTTTCAGATTGGTCATAATATAATTGTAATAGGCAGAAAAAGAAGTCGGCCCCAAAATATATCAAAGAGGCCCCGGAATATAATAAAGGTGGTTATAACCACCCAATAGAAGAAGTCAGCCCTGCCAGTGAAAGGACACTCCCACACGTGCCAGTATTGTATAAATAAGGAGGCTAGTGCCTCACTTAGACACACTTCACTTGCTCATTGAGAGACAAGTTTCGGAACTGTAGTTGGAGAAGAGAAAGAGAGAGAGGCGCATCTTTAGGAGAGGACTTTTTGTATTTTCTTGAGTTATCTCTTGGCATTSAATTGGCTATCTATAATAAGGAAGTTTTGCTGGGTTTTCTTCCCCTAGAGGGTTTCCCAGGATAAATGTTGTGTCTCTTGTGATTGTGTATTTCTCAGTGATCTTGTCTTATGTTGTTGTTATCTATTGAAATGCAAAGAACTATAATAATGAATTAAACATTAGCATGGTATCAGAGCCAAGCTAAAGGGAGCATCTTTCACAAGAGAAAAGTGAAAAACGTCATTGTTGTTGTACATGCAAATTAGGTTTTTTTGTTGGAGAGGTATTTCATCCCTAAAACCATCTAGAAAAGTGCGCCCTCCCCCAAGGATTACTTTGGCACTCTAAGCGCACCTTTTCAGTGGATAGATCTCCCTGAAAGTGAAACCCTAGTTTCACAAAGTACCAGAAAACCAGAGAACCAGAAGTACAAGAGGTACCACAGTACGAGAGGTACCAGAAAACCAGAAGCACCAGTCCAGAAATCCGCAGATCAAGTTTGGAGGGATAAAAGCTGGATTTTCTTAGATCCAAGCACACCAGGCTACTCGCCTCAGCCAAGCGCATCTCTTGGTAAGTTCAAAATTTGATTTTGAGCATTTTCATTTTTTGGTCATTTTCCCAGAGCCACGTAAAAGATGTCTGCAAGCACGAAGCTTGCTGACAAACTGGAAGGCATGGAAAACTTTCGTGCCTAGAAGTATAGGATCGGTATGATCCTTGAAGAGAATGACCTGGCAAGATTCGTCAAAGAAGTACCGGAACCCGACGATGTTGCAGAAAAAGCCAAGCATCTAAAGGACACGATCAGGGCCAAAAGAATCATTGCAGATTCAATCAAAGACCACCTGATTCCTTATGTGTCATCAAAGAAGACTCCGAAAGAAATGTTTGATGCCCTAAGCAGACTGTACGAAGGAAAGAACATAAACCAAAAGATGAATCTAAGAACTCAACTGAAGAAAACGAGGATGCAGAAAGGAGAAAAAATCCAAGAATATTTCTCCAGAATCTCAGAATTTAAAGAACATTTAGAAGCAATTGGAGACACCATAGATGAAGACGAGCTCATAATGACAGCTCTTAATGGTCTCACAAGACCTTGGGATGCATTCATCCAAAATATTTGTGCCAGAACAGAGAAACTGAAGTTTGACCGTCTATGGGAAGAATGCATTCAAGAAGAAACAAGATTAGCTAACCGTGAAGCACTACTAGCAAAAGATGATGATCAAGCCCTAGCTACTCACACCAAAAGAGGAAGGAAGAAACCCCACTTCCAGAAGGAGACTCATAAAGAGCCTCAACCACCAAACAAATTCAATAATAAAGAATCTCATCCAAAGAGCTTTCAGAAGAGAGGACAACAAAGAGAAAGAGATTACTCATCTGTACAATGCTATCATTGTGACAAGATGGGACACATTGCGAAATTTTGTCCAGCCAGACGAAAAGAATACAAGAGGAAACATAAGAGGCACCATGCCCATGCAGTTGAAGATGAAGAGCCACCTGCAAAGATGATAAGAGAGCAGATCAAAGACTATGTCTTAATCTCGGCCCTCTCAGGATCAGTAACACCTGGAGAGGACACGTGGCTCATTGATAGTGGTGCCTCCAAGCACATGACAAGTCAGAGAGACATTCTCTCTTGTATATCAGAAAAGAAGTTTTCTCAGAAAGTGACACTTGGAGATGATTACCAATATCCCATCAAGGGAGTGGGAGAATCAAGATACAAGCTAAATTCAGGGAACTCTATAAAGATGAAGGACGTACTCTTTGTACCAGGTTTGACAAAGAACCTACTCTCCATTTCCGCTTTAGAAAAGAAAGAGTTCAGAGTTCCCTTTATAGATGGAGAAGTCCTCATGTGGGCTAAAGGAGAAACCCTGAATGAAGCAATCATCAATGGAAGAGAAGAAAATGGCTTGTATAAGCTAAGGGGTAACTCAGAGGCTGCCATGACCCATGCCATTGAAAACTCATGTGAACTTTGGCATAGAAGATTAGCTCACATCAATTACAAGGCACTACCATACATATGCAAAGCTGTCACAGGTCTACCAGAATTCAAAATTGACCATGAAGGCGTGTGCAATGGATGTGCGCAAGGGAAGAACATCAAGAACCCTTTTCCGAACAGAGACAACAAAGCAGAAGGAGTCCTAGAGCTCATTCATTCAGATGTATGTGGCCCAATGCCATCGTCCTCCATTAGTGGGTATGTATACTATGTATCACTTATTGATGATTATTCTCGTAAGACCTGGGTGTATTTTTTGAAATCTAAAGATGAAGTGTTCAACAAGTTCAAGGAATTCAAAGCGCCTTGATAGAGAACCTTTCCGAAAGAAAGATCAAGATACTCAGGTCAGATAATGGAGGAGAATATACCTCAAAAGAGTTTGTGAACTTCTGCAAAGATGTTGGGATCAAGAGGGAACTCACTACTCCCTATAATCCCCAACAAAACGGTGTAGTTGAACGGAAGAACAGA
>ML776725.1:1225197-1242552 GCA_009831015.1 Picea engelmannii
CACGTGCCAGTATTGTATAAATAAGGAGGCTAGTGCCTCACTTAGACACACTTCACTTGCTCATTGAGAGACAAGTTTCGGAACTGTAGTTGGAGAAGAGAAAGAGAGAGAGGCGCATCTTTAGGAGAGGACTTTTTGTATTTGCTTGAGTTATCTCTTGGCATTGTATTGGTTATCTATAATAAGGAAGTTTTGCTGAGTTTTCTTCCCCTAGAGGGTTTCCCAGAATAAATGTTGTGTCTCTTGTGATTGTGTATTTCTCAATGATCTTGTCTTATGTTGTTGTTATCTATTGAAATGCAAAGAACTATAATAATGGCTTAAACATTAACAATAACAACATCATCATCATATGGTAACAGAATGAGGCAGGTGCAACAACAACATTTTGTGGTACTTTGACAGACTGTCCTTACTAAACCTTCGGGATCTGCCCAGGAATCAAAAGATTCCCTAGGATATAAAATCCTGTCGGAGCTACCACGTGGTACTCTGACAAACCGTCGTTACCGAACCTTCGGGATCTGCCTAGGAATCATAAGATTCCCTAGGATATAAAATCCTAACGGAGCTACCAATACTAACCACAGTTGGCATATACATGCACAGGTACTCTGACAGACTGTCCTTACCAGACCTTCAGGATCTGCCCAGGGATGATCAATCCCCTAGGATATAAAATCCTAACGGAGCTACCCGTTGTTGGTTAGGATACTATAGTATCATCAACATTACTCCCCCTTTCGAGGGAGGTCCTTTCGGAGAACACCAAGCTTGTCTCAGAAGTGCTCAAACTTCACACGAGACAGAGGCTTCGTCAACACATCTGCAACCTGCTCATCTGTGCCAACATATTGGAGCATTATAGCTCCCCTCTGCACCATATCACGTATATAGTGATACCGGATCTCTATGTGCTTCGACTTATCATGGAACACAAGGTTCTCCGTCATCTTTATGCAACTCTGGTTATCACATAGAATCACAGTGGCTTCCATCTCCAGATCGAATAGACATGTCAACAACTTCTGAAGCCATATGGCTTCACAACTGGCGAAACATGTTGCAATGTATTCTGCTTTTGTCATGCTGAGAGCAATACTAGATTGATTCCTACTCTGCCATGAAGTCATGGTTGACCCCAGACTGAAACAACATCCCGAAGTGCTCTTTCTATCAGAAACACTTCCAGCCCAATCTGAATCAGTATATCCATACAGTCTGAAGTCATGATCTCCAATATAACAGAGACCATATTCCAACGTACCCTTAAGGTATCTCATCACATGTTTTGCAGCTACAAGGTAAACACGTCTGGGTTCTACCAGATACTTACTCAAGGTGTTCACAGCAAAACTTATATCTGGCCTGGTATTTGTCAGATACATCAACGAACCAATAATCTATCTATACAAAGTAGCATCAACCAATTCTGACGAAGTATCTACCAAGAGCTTCAACTTTGTTTCCATGGGTGTGTTCATGGCTTTACATTCCAACATGTCAAACCTCTTCAGCATTTCTACTACATACTTCCCTTGGTTAAGGAAGATCTTCTTTGGGTTCTGCCAAACTTCAAGACCTAAGAAATAATGCATCAGGCCTAGGTCTTTCATATCAAACTCTGCAACGAGCTTCTTCTTACAATCTATGATGAGCTTTTCTTCTCCGGTTAAGAATAAGTCATCTACATACATCAACAATATATCTGGCTCATCATTCATAACCTTGAAGTAAAGGTTAGAATCAACTTTACTCTTGGTAAAGCCCAAGCTTGTCAAGAAACTATCAATTCTGCCATACCAAGCTCTAGGAGCTTGTTTTAATCCATACAGATCTTTCTTCAACCTACAGACATGAGTCTTTTTGTCTTCAACTTCAAACCCGTGTGGTTGTTCTATATACACTTCGTCTTCAATAACACCATTCAAGAAGGTTGTTTTCACATCCATCCAGTGTAACTTCCACTTCATCTTGGCTGCAAGAGCTATGATTGTTCTGATAGAAGTGTATCTGGCTATAGGAGCAAATGTCTCTTCATAATCAATGCCTTCCTTTTGAGAAAAGCCACAAGCTACAAATCTTGCTTTATGTTATTCAATACTTTTGTCTGCAACATGTTTTATCTTGTATATCCATTTGGAAGATACCACAACTTTGTTCTTTGGCCTAGGAACTATTTCCCATACTTCATTCTTTATAATGGACTGGTATTCTTTCGTCATGGCATCCACCCATTCTTTCTTCTAAATGGCTTCTTCAAAGCAAGTAGGTTCCTTTTCTATGAGATCACACATCAAGGCCATATAATTGAAGAATGTCTTAAGTTTCTTTCTTTGTCTCATGGTTCCTTTTGGGGCGCCACACTTCTCTCCATCTTGAATAAGTTCCCCTGCCCAGGCTGGCTTTCTCTTGTGGGAGATCGTCATCTGGGGAGGTTCTTGAGATTCTATCATATCATGATCTTCTGCAATCTCATCATCAGGGGTAACTATCACTTCCTTCACAGGTTCTACAGCTCTGGCAGCTACAGGTTCTTCTTCATATACTTCTTCAAGCTGGCATTTCCTTGATCTCTTGAGTGTTGCATCTTCATCAAAGGTTACGTCTTTGCTGATCTCAATATGATGGTAACCTGGTATGTAAATTCTGAAGGCCTTAGAGACCTCACAGTATCCAACAAATATTCCCTTCTTTCCTGAAGGGTCCAGCTTAGTTCTCCTGTCTTTTGAAATGTGTACAAACACTGGACAACCAAATATTTTGAGATGGCTTACTTTTGGCTTCTTTCCGGAGAACATTTCTTCGGGGGTTTTGAATCCAAGTGCACTATGGGATAATTTGTTTTGGACATAGGCAATTGTTCTTGTTGCTTCAACCCATAAGTGCATTGGAGGATCTTAATCATGTATCATAGTCTTCACTACTTCCATTATTGTTCTATTCTTTTTTTCTGCAACACCATTTTGTTGAGGATTATAGGGATTGGTAAGCTCCCTCTTAATCCCTACATGTCTGCAAAAGCTTCCAAATTCTTTTGAGGTGTATTCTCCTCCATTATCTAACTTGAGTATCTTGATTTTTCTTTCGGAGAGATTTTCTACCAAGGCTTTGAATTCCTTGAACTTTTTGAGTACTTCATCTTTGGATTTCAAGAAATAAACCCTAGTCTTGCAAGAGTAATCATCAATAAATGACACATAGTATACATACCCACTTAGAGAGGTTGATGGCATTGGACCACATACATCTGAGTGGGATGAGCTCCAAGGTTCCTTCTGCTTTACTGTCGCTCTTTGGGAAAGGATTCTTTATATTCTTTCCTTGTGCACATCCCTTGCATACACCTTCATGGTCAACCTTGAATTATGGTAACCCCGTAACTACCTTGCTTACATATGGTAAAGCTTTGTAGTTGATGTGGGCTAGTCTTCTATGCCAAAGTTCACATGGACTCTAAGTGGAGTGAGTCAAGGATGAGTGACCTTTTAACTTATACAGGACACCTTCTTCTATTCCAATAACAATTGCATCTTCTATGGTTTTTCCTTTAGGCCACATAAGAACTTCACCATCTATGAATGCAACCATGAAACCTTTCTTATCTAGAGCAAAGATAGAAAGTAAGTTCTTTGTCAAACCTGGTACATATAGTAAGTTCCTGAATCTAGTTTGTAAGTGGATTCTCCCATTCCTTTGATAGGGTATTGATAGTCATCTCCAAGTGAGACTTTCTGGGAAAAGTCTTTTTCTGTAAGGCTAGAGAGAATGTATCTCTAACCTGTTATGTGCTTAGAAGCACCACTATCTATGAGCCAAGTATCCTCTCCAGGTATCACAGATCCTGAGAGGGCAGAGAATAAAACATAGTCTTCAATCTTTTCTTTAGTCATCTTTGAGGATGGGTCGCCATCATCAACTGCATGGGCATGATGTCTTTTGTTGTTTCTCTTCTTGTATTCTTCCCTTCTGGCAAGACAATTCCTAGCAATGTGTCCCATCTTATCACAATGATAACATTGATAAGAGGAGAAATCTTTTTCTCTTCTTTGTCCCTTCTGATATTTTTGGAATCTCCTTGGAGGGTGAGATTCTTTATGGAAGTGTGTGAATCTCTTTGGGGAGTGAGATTCCTTGTGAAGATGAGTCTCCTTTTGGAAATGAGACATTTTCTTTCCTCCTTTAGTATGAGCAACTAAGGCTTGATCTTCATCCCTTAATAGTACAGCTTCTCTGTTTGCCACTCTTGCTTCTTCTTGAACACATTCTTCCTATAAGCTATAAAAATGGAATTCTTCTTTTCTTGCACAGATAGTTTGGATGAAGGCATCCCAAGGTCTCATGAGGCCATTAAGAGTTGTCATTATAAGTTCATCTTCATCTAGGTTGTCTCCAATTGCTTCTAATTGTTCCTTGAATTGAGAAACCCTAGAGAAATAGGCATGGATTGTTTCTCCTTTTTGCATCTTTGTACTCTTGAGTTGAGTTCTCAGATTCATCTTCCGGTTGATGTTCTTTCCTTCATACATTCTGGTTAGGGCATCGAACATCTCTTTTGGAGTATTCTTAGAAGACACTTGAGTGATCAAGTGATATTTAATAGGATCTGCAATGATTCTTTTGGCCCTAACCATATCCTTCTTGTACTTTGCTTTGGCTACTTCTTCGGGTTCTGGTACATTTTCTTTTATGAATTTTGCTAGGTCATTCTCTTCAAGAATGAGTCCAATTCTATACTTCCATGCACGAAAGTTTTCCACACCTTCTAGCTTGTCAACAAGCTTAGTGCTTGCAAACATCTTGACCTGGAGCTAGAAAAATGACCAAAAGATGAAAATGCTCAGAAACTGAATCTGATTTTACCAGGAGATG
Source organism: Picea engelmannii (assembly GCA_009831015.1). Classification (NCBI taxonomy): domain Eukaryota; kingdom Viridiplantae; phylum Streptophyta; class Pinopsida; order Pinales; family Pinaceae; genus Picea; species Picea engelmannii. Next base: position 1,230,070 of record ML776725.1, read on the forward strand.
AGTTGGGCTGAGGCGAGTACGGTGGAGTTGTCAAATTTCAAAAAATCCAAATTTTACCTATTGAAACTAGACCTACGCAAATCTGGACTGGTACTTATGGTACTGGTTTTGGTTTCCTAGTACCAGTAAAAACTAGGGTTTCACTTTTTGGAGGCTCTGGCCACTAAAAAGGTGTGCTCGAGCTGCCAATGAGTTCGCTAGGCTAGAGCGCACTTCCCTAGATGGTTTTTAGTCAAAAATTCCCTTCCAATAAAAATCCCTAATTTTCTTATACGGCAATAGTGACGTTTATGGTTACCCAGTGAAAGGTGCTCTCTTCAGTTTAGCTCTAATACCATGTTACGTTTTAATGCTTTTCATAGATAATAGCACAAATAGGATCACTAAGAGAAACACAATCACAAGGTACACACCAAAACACTAAAGATAATCCAACACTTAAGCATGCGCCTCTCTCGTCTCCTTCTAACTGCGGCTTCCTTCAAAACTTGGGCACTAGATGAGTGAATGAATGAGGCGCATCCTCTCTTATTTATACTAGTTGAGGGGCGCTAGGGTTGTGTCTTTTCACCAAGCAGGACCAACTTCTCCAACTAGTGGCTAAAACCACTTTATTAAGCCCTAGGGGTCAACTCCTCAAACAACACCATATAACCATGGTTTAACCAATCCACAAAAGGGGATTTGGTCTTATACAAAACCCGACATGATCAATCCACAAAAGGGGATTTGATATATAAGATAATAACTCAATTATAAGTAGAATATTCTTCATAGTTACAATATTTCAATAGTTGCCTCCACTTAGCATACCTTTATCCTTTAAAATAGGCCCATCCATTTTATAATAAGGCCTTCTTAATGTCAATTGGGTTTAGCCTGTGTGGTTGTGGGATGGAGTGTTATCCTCCACACCTAGGTTCTATTTCCATAAGTGACATGTTAAGCTTACTATGAGCATATTGTTGTAATGGCTTTGAGCCTCCAATGTTGACGGCCTTGTGCCCTAAAGAATCTAGGGTTTACCCTAGGTGCCATCCTCGAAACGAGGGAAAGTACCTGTGGGTTTTTCCCAAGAGTTGTATCGAGGAAAAAAAATAAGGCCTTATTGTTATCGTAATATTTATTTATTATTATGTCAATCCCTGCTAGCTCAATCGGTTAAGGTGTGGGTTTTGTTTGCTAGGCAACCTGAGTTCAATACCCTTATGATGTGTTTAGTCGGGAGGAGACACCCAAAAATCCATCCATGTTAAGGGTTGGTGCGACCCAGGCTGGGTGCAATCCCCTGGTGATTTTGACAGCTTAGATGCTCCCTTGGTTGTGATTTCTTAGCCAACTGTTGAAATGCTAACCCCGCAAGTGACAGAAATTCCTAACAAACAAAAATAAATATTTATTTATTATTATATTTTATATCATTCTAAAATATGAACTTTTAATAAAAGTACCTTATTAAGGTAACCTTGTGACTTGATAGTTTTGCAAAGAATTGTGATACTAAATACTAAGACTTCTTAACATTTTCTCTTTCGAATTAGCCCAACTACTCCAAAGGGATCACATGTACCTTTCCCAAAGAGTCAGCATAGCAATGAGGGTAGCAATAGCTTTATTTTTTTCTTTTGTTATTTGTTTAGTGGTGGCACACTCTGGACGGGATATTCTAGCAGCTGCAGCGTGCTCAATATCCTGAGACTTGTTGACTAATGTTATATTCTTAACATGCCTTCGTTAATCTAACGAGAATTTATGCTCGTTGTGCATGGCAGTGGAGTAGATAATATAAGATAAGATAATTTTATTAATGTCCAACCAGTGACCACAAAAGTAGGTCAAAGGGACTAATGGGTACAATGATGTCTTTACAAAGTACCAAATGGTCTCCTATAAAGGAATAAGTTGCATGAAGTAAGATGTAAAAATGTCGATAATGTGAGTTGGGTTGAAGTATGAGGAGCTTTCAACTGCAGCCACAAGTCCCAAACCCTGCAATGGGGCAGAGATGCACAGGCAGAGAAGATCCAGGTGATAGGTCTATGGAGTAGACCCATCTCTCCTAACATCTGAGGCTGAATGAAGGAAACCCAATAAAGTTTGTTGGCCCAAAGAAGAGTTGGTGGGAAACGCGGACTGTCCACTATGTTGCTGCTTGGCGAAGGTCGCATGATGCTAAGGATTGGCAAGTCTAGTTCGTCTCCCAGGAAGGGATCTGATATGGTTATGGTGTTGAGATCTCATCGAGCAGGGCAGAGCCTCGCGGATCCTCATTAATATGGGGTCTGGATCTGTACTGACATCAGTTGGTCACTTTGTGCCCCTTCCTGAAGGTAGCACTGTGAAAAATGAAGTGATCCTCTGGGTAGAGTCGGGTCTGATGGGCGGTTGAAGAGTATGTGCTCGAAACCTGAGAGCCTCATGTATGTATAGGACCAAACATCTCTGATCGGGATATCTGAAGAAGCCAGTGAGGGTCTGAGATTCTCTGAACAAGCAATAGAACCTCCCTATGATCTCGTAGTAGAGGGCGCATCGAAAAATAAAGTGCACCTCGGTCTCCACCTCATGTAAATGGCATACCTGGCAAATTCTATCTGATCTATCAATCTGGTGGTATGTCTCTACTCGAAGTCTGAGAACCCACTCTGAACTAACCGAATGGAATGCGAAGGGCATGCATCCAGTGACAAAGTGTATACTGGGGTCGAACAATGAGCCTGTCTCTCAACTCCAAAAAGTGCTCAGCGTAGAAGGTCATCTTTGGGCACAAGGGATGTTGTGACAGCCAAATGAACAAGGGATGTTTGCAGCAATATAACAGTTTTTCTCCATGCAGGGAAAAATTTTGGGGCTAAATTTCACCCATGGGCTAATTTTCCATGCTCTTTACCAAAAAAAGGTTTACCAATTTCCATTTTTTCTAAAAATAATTCGCCCAAATTATATAGGATAAAATTATTTAACCTTAAAAATCGCCAAAATTTTATAGACTCATAAAATCCCTAAAAATTTGAATAATTTTACAAAATTGTCGCCAAACATTTTACAATTTTCATATTAAGGACTAATAGGATTCGTCGAGGTTTCTAAACTTTAAGATAAATAAATTTCAATCCTTCAAATTTTTCTTGTCTCCATGTCTCTTTTTCTTTCTGTTAAAGAGTGGTTTGCAGGATGAACCACCAACCCAGAATTTTAATTGCCATCACAAAAATGGAATTGGCCACAAGCTAATAAGTCTCAAACTTCCTCTAATACCACTTGCAATAGACCAAAGAGTCTGATGAGCCATCATAAATAACGGGACGAACTCATACATACAGAAGGATAAATGATAATCATGACTCTTGAATAATTGTGGCAGCTAGTAAATAGGTTTAATTAGGTACATTACACTTGCAAAGGGAAAACTCCCTCTGCATCCTACATTTCTCTCAACAGAGCATGGTAGATTTAGTAAACAAGTAAATAGATCTTCACATGCTCATCTAACAAGTTATATCAATGTCAATTGATCCATGGTGTTGTCTTTTATTTTACATAATTTGCACTAATTGTTACCACAAAGTCTATCACCCAAATATGTAAAGTCCAAGCACCTAGGTGACGACTTGCGTAACTAGGAAGTTGGTCGATGTCACCTCACCAACTCTCCACTACACTTTAGACAAAGGATGGGCCTAATTCAAGGGGGGCTTCCCTATATTGAAAAGGAAAAGGAAAAAGAGTTTGGAGGTGATGGATGAAAGGAAGTGGCATGTGCCTTATCCATTGAGCTATGGAGTCATCCATGCAACTTTAGAGGGTGATTCTAAAGGAAGATTAGGGGCTATAAGAAGCCAAGATGGCATGCCCTATAGCAGCCCTAATTTGGTTGTTAGATCTACAAGCTAATAGTGGAGAGGGTCTATATGAGATCCACTACTCGAGGCAACAATTTAGGGTGGCCCATACTAAAGACTATCTACAAAGGCACTAAATCAAGTGATGTCATATGCCTAATGTTTTCATCTTGAAGGTATGCAACACAAAAAGGAATTGGGAAGATAGGAAAGAAACCTACAACCTCAGTCCTTCCAATGTAGCAGCTTTGCTCTTCTCTGGCCCTGTGTAGACTCTAGCATCCATAAACCTGTAAATGAAACTTCCAATGGTGTGCTTACAATACAATGCCACACATAGTAAAATTCTACATACATGCAACAAATAATTTACCTTGATTCCACAAGCTTGGAGCTAGCTTGCTTACAAGTTCTTCCATTAATCACCAAGTTCCAATCCAAGTTGCAAATGGAGAAAGCAAACCCTTATATAGGCTTCAGCTCATCCTCTTCATACAATAAAATACGAATTGTTTTTCTCGATCCATTAGTTCTCCTAGGAATAATGATAAAATAATCATCTCTAACCTCAACAAACTCTTTACTCAAAATAGATAAGAGATTGTTGAGATCCACACTTTCCTCTAGGACGCTACATTAAAATAATCTAGGGAACAATTCTCAATGAGGCTCTCATCTAACTAACTCTAAGAGCTAAGTCAACAATGAATAAAAATATAGGAATTAGTTGCAACCACCATACAAAAATAGGAGCAAGTAGTTGGGTGCCTTCATGTTTGAGGAATAGACCATGTAACAACCTCCAAATATAGTCGATAGATGTTGACCTTCAAATACGTCCACAAAAGGAAATTAAGCCATGCATGGCTCCATTTTGCTCAAAAGTGGACAAAAATGGCTCCATCAATGTCAATTTATGCATGTAAAATAAGCCATCATATTGTACGATCTTGGAATAACACGACAGTCAATGAAGGTGTCAGCTCCATGTTGGCACATATGCATTTGATCCTATGTTGCAGGAACGCCCACTCAATTGGCGTACCAGTACCTGAAATACCTAGAAACACCAAAACCAATACGAAACGTTGGAGGTTGTACCATACGACATTTCCAAATCTAGAAACGTCATACGGTACGACTAACATTGTTTCAATCACTTTTAGTGATGTTTCAGACACTTATTGGAAGTTTCCAGGCTGACCTAAGTGCCTGAGAAAGGCATGGGACCCATAGGAAAATATTCCCTTGTCCATGCCAAAGACCTTTAAGAAAAAACAAAGATAGGAAATTGAGCTTTGACAAGTATGTGACCTTGGTAATTAATGGTAATATTAAATTCTTAAAGTAAAAGGATAAAAAAGGTAAGACCTTTTCTATCCTTTTACTTAAATTTTTAAAATTACCATTAATCGTTTCAGGATGTTTGAGAGTGATTCCAACCTCATCGGACTTCATATGGAGAAAGTAGAATTTCATATCCTATTCAAAGTTCAACAGACTTAATAGTTTTTAGGATTTTCAAATTGGATTGGAGCATTTCCACTGGATTTTATCATGTATAAGGGTATGGGATTGGCATTAGTCAAGACCACCATATATGGGATTTTGCATCATGTAATCATCTATGAAGTTAATATAGACAGGGATCCCCTTATTAAATGTCATTTATGTGTATCATTCTTATTTTCTTGCAAGATAATTTGTTATTTAAAAAAAAAAATTATGTACCGTATTTCCCCCACATACACATTTTGGGGGGGTCATGTTTCCAAGCGTTCCCATTTCAGAAACTTGTACACGTTTCCGCATTTTGTGCAACTTAGATTTGATATTAATTGAACTAAAGCACAAATCCATGGCAAGGGACTACGGCTGAAACAACAACTTAATTAACATATGGTTCATAATATTTCTTGAAGTCAAGTTGAGAGGAATCTCCATGTTGATCCTTGCAATCATACAACACCATCTTCACATTGTTGTAAACAACTTAACCACATCATGCCATTTCATAAGATAAGGGGGCGGCTTAATAAATTTCAACAATGATGCACCATGGTTTGAACTTTGAAAACAAGGAAGCGGCCCCATGCAATAGTTAGTCCAAGGCTTCCGCGTGATAAATGTTTACCTTCCATGTAAACTCACCTGTGAGAAATGGCACCTTTGACTTGAATGGCAACTCCAAATAATTATTTAATCTTTGACTCACGCCCCCCCCCCCAAAAAAATGGTGTGTGACGATAGCAAAGAAGTGTACATATTGGCATGACTTACTTCATGAGTGATTTCAAACTTCAAAGTGAACGACTTCATGGCTTAGCAATGAGCTCCACAATCCTTGTCGTTGCATGTACAACAACCATATAATATTTCATGAAGAAAGAAAAGGGGCAGCCCATCCAAATGTGATAGCATGATGTCACCCTCCAAATTATATCCAAGGTATCATTTCATTCAATGAAGTAATAAAAGGAGCTCAACTTCAATCAAACCACAGAGTGAGACGTCATATAAGACAAGGAAAGGGTGATCCCCATTTGACTTGTGGCCCCCTCCTCAAAAATCATATATAGCTCATAGCATAAGCTAAAGGTGCATTCCAAAAGTGGATGGAATAATGTATGAAGTAATGAAAAGGAGGGTGGACCCCTTATTAAAATGATTAACATTGTTTTATATGTATATGCCTTCATCATGGTTAAAGGGGGTGGCCCCTTTATCAGAATCTTTTAACTTTGCCTCCCTTAGAGTATATGGTTGTTTAGCACATATACCCACATCATGGTTTAAGAGGTGGTCCCTTTTAAAACGAACTTAAACACTCATATTTGTGAGAATGGCCATTAGAAATACACCACCACAAGCCAAAAGAGACCTAGTGATACACCTGCCACCATGAACCAGGATCACACCATACCGCTCTTAAGTGTTCCATAAATGAGATATATGAGTAATAGACTAGGCTAACCATGAGCACATAACCACGATCCATCCACCAATGACATTTCATAGAATCAAAAGAGCATGTCACAACTATCTAAGCGTCAATTCCAACCACGAAGAGAGAACCAGGTACCAAGTAATCCACCACATAGCCACTGATCCAACATATAGTGTCCCATGCATCACCAAGATCAACCAAAAGTGAAGAATCTCCCAGCAAAAGAAGGTGTGTATCCCCATACGTCACCCCTGAAACTCCTGTCATGTGATGAGAATCACAATTTACCACTCATGCCAATATGAGGCATGACACTAATTAAAAGATTTACCCAAATATAATGATTCCAGAAGGTTTGCTCCTAAAACGAGAACTGATCTTTTGTTAAGAAAAGTAGAGTAGGTGCAAAGCTTTAACAAAGGCTACCATGTATCTTGCTGAAAATACATGCAACTCTTGAAGTCCAGAGATCTTGATTCTCCAATCAACATGGCTTCCAGATAACAGGACAAGTCTTTTTTCTAAGCAAAGCAGAAGATGTTATATAAGCTCTTTAGAAATAGGATGTCGTTTGATAAGTAACTATATAAACAAAATGTAGAAACTTGTAACAACCAAACATACTGCATCAGTTACAGAAACATAAAATGTATACAAGAATAAGACTATCAAGGATTCGTGTCAAAATCCTCTCAGTAAAATAATAAAACAAAAGTTGAAGACAGTGCACTAAAACATAGAACTTTTCTGAAATTTGTGACAACCAAACATGCTGCAATGTTTTTGGCTGTTTTACAATGTGATACAGTTAATGTGCATTGGTTACAGAAACAAAAAATGTATACAAGACCAAGACTATCAAGGATTCGTGTCAAAATCCTCTCAGTAAACATTAATACAAAAGTTGAAGATGGTGCACAAAAACATGGAACTTTTCTGCCTTATCCCGAACAAGACCTCAATTCTTACCTTTTGCATGTAACGTCTCCGCAGAATAAATTTTTAAAGCTTTAGCTTTCTCCAAACATATTTCAGCATCTCGCCAATGAGAGAGACCAGAATATAAACAAGCCAAATCTTGCCAAACTCCAACTTCAAGAACCCTTTCACTTTCAACCTGGCAATGACAAAGAACAGATCATAGTTAATTTTAAAATGCAATCAGATAATGACAGCTCCCCAGTCGTTTGAGTTACAGGGTATGTCCCAAATATTCAAACTTTGGCAGAGCTCTGTTACATGGGGGAGACATACTGTTATGCAACTGGCACCAGCTATTTGCAACACAACAAAATAACAAGAGAAGAGAGAAAATATGAATTATTATTGGCATAATTGTGACAATAAGCATATAATGAGCTTGGATAGCACTCTGCAATCTTAGGACATATGGCTTTTAAACATACGAGAGGAACAGAGATAACTTCAGATGATAATCTAGAAGAAAGAAAGAAAGACTAATGATAGCTTAAGTAGAGTTGAAAAGCCCCAAAGACATGAATCTTTAAAAGATACAACTTATATCCTAATTAAGAAAAATTATGAACCATTATTGACATAATTGTGATAATAAGTACATAGTGAGCTTGGGTAGCACTCAGGAATCCTAGGACATGACACATATGGCTTTGAAACATAAGAGAGAAACAGAGATAACTTTTCATATGATAATTTGGAAGAAGAGAAGAAAGTCTAATGACAACCTAAGAAGAGTTGCCAAGCCCCACAGACATTAATATTTGGAAAATATGTGACTTATCTCCTAATTAAGCTTTAATTGATCTTTAATTGAGTTACTTAAGTGGTTACTTATACTCGACTGACTTTAGCAGGCTGTGACTTCCTTTCCACTTGATAAAAGTAGGACATATTATATGCTTCCAAAATCGGCTAGAAATATACTTTCTACTGGTACTATTTCTTAGAAAAATAGGTGTGCTCGTTTCACCATAGACAATATAGCAATATTGTCACCCAACCATAAGCCGAAGCCACCCCCGAGCACCTTAACCTTGACAGAGAATAATTCTAGAATCAAACCCTAGGCCTAATGGCCAATCAATGTAGCGTACCTCTCTCTAGAGCTAGCGCATAAGGCAGAAAGTCCAAACCATAACCAAGAGAAAGTCCAAGCCTAAAACCGAAAATACTAGTTGTAGTAGTTGCAGCTGCAGCTACAGCTACTCTCCAGACTTGCGCACTTACTAAATTTCTGCAGTGCGCACTAGATTTCTGCAGTTGCGAGCTGTGTGTGTACAAACGAGCTCTGGCATCCAGTATTTATACTACTCTTTCTTAGCTATCTGGGCCGACTTCTCTTTCTGGAGGTTAAAAACTCAATATTAATTATTTTCTTTAGCCGACTTGTCTTCTAGGGTTATGTTCAATGCTTTAGGGTTTCTTCTCGCTTCCCGGAATATTCTATTCTTGTCAGGGTTACACGTGGAGGTTTAATACCTCCCATAGCTACCATAATATCAACACTCCCTCCTAGCTAGGGAGGTATTTAAAGGTAATGGTCTTGAGCACAAACATACCATTCAACCGGTAGCATCATCATAGCCACACAGGCTATCTCATCATCAAATCACGAGCACCATCATCATTATCAGTATCATCTGATAGCATCAACTGTATCATCTCTCAAAGCCATACTCCATATGAGTAATCAAGCATGATGATGGATAAGTAACTCACTCCACAGAGTGATACAAGAACCATTTGTTGATATTATGGTAGCTTCGGGAGGTATGAACCTCTATTGTGACCTATGACAAGATTAGAATATTCCGGAAGGAAGCAAAGAAGTAAAGGAAACCCTAGACGAGATGTCGACTGCAGAAATATAATTAATGTGAATTAATTAGTACCCAGAAGGAGAAGTCGGCCCCAGTAAGTCTGCCAGACCACTATAAATACAGGGCGCTAGTTCACATTATTCACACTTCTCAGAATTGCAGAGAGCAGTTTCTGCACACTGCAGTTGGCAGTTTTGTGCGCAAGTTTCTGGGGAAGGTCCTGCGCCAGTTTCTAGGTGGGACTACCTGATCAGCTTGGTTTCTATTCTTGCTTGGTGCATTAGCCTTGATTGGCTATTGATTGCTACCAGTATTCTTCTCTATCAAGGTCAAGGTGCTCGGAGGGTGGCTTCGGCCTATGGTTGGGTGACAAGGGTATTGTCAATGGTAAAACGAGCACAATCTTTCATATTCTAACAGGTTATGGGCCCACACCTCCTTCATTCAGTCTAAACGTTGGAAGGAAGCATAGCCGCCAGGGTATTGAGCTTGTTGAGTAACTGTCGCTAGGGTTACTAGCAGGAGCAGCTTCCAAAGACACTACCGCTAGGGTTACTAGCAAAAGCAGTTGCAGAAACCCTAACCTCAGATCCGGCACCTTGCGATGGAGCATCTCGCTCAAAAAGAAGATATTCAGATGCTCCCTAACTCAGCGCATTTTTTGGCTCTCTCAGAAGACAGAAATAACGAAGTTGAAGTTTTGGATCAAGGCATGACCAGTTACCAATCAACCGAAGACATGTGTGAAACAATCAGTCTTTTACACTACTCAGCACTAACCGGAAAGATTGAAGACGACATGTGGATAATCGATAGCGGAGCTTCTAGGCACATGACGGGAGATCAAGCCAGACTCTCAAATCTAAATGAGAAGAAGACCTCGTACAAGGTAGAGCTTGGAGACAAAACCACTTACCCCATGGAAGGATTTGGACAAGCCGCCATCAAAATGAAAACAGGTAATTATGTTCACTTAAGCAATGTTTTATATGTACCTGGTTTAGAAAAGAATCTTGTATCAATATCTTTCCTAGAAGACAAGGGAAACAGAATAGCTTTCGTGGATGGAAAAGTGTTATCATGGAATAAAGACTCCAGCATAAAGAATGTTAGGGTTATCGGAAGTTGTGAAGGAAATTTGTACAGACTACTAGAACAAAATTAAGAAGCTCTTGTACATGACGAAGTCAACCCTAATGAACTTTGGCACAGAAGATACGCTCATATTAATTATCAAGCATTACCCTTTCTCAAAAGAATGGTTGAAGGAATACCAGAGTTGCAGTCTACACATGAAGAAATCTGCCAAGGATGTGCCCTTGGGAAGAATATCAAGAAACCATTCCCAAGCAGCAATAACAGATCTAAGGAGATTCTAAATCTAATACACTCAGATGTTTGCGGTCCGATCCCAGTAAAATCTCTAGGAGGATCTTCTTACTACGTAATCTTCATAGATGACTATTCAAGAAAGACTTGGCAAAACCTCACAAACAAAAAGAACAAGACATTAAGAACAAATAATGGAGGAGAATACACCTCGATGAAATTCATTGCATTTTGCAAATCGGCAAGGATTAGGAGGGAGCTGACTGTTCCTCATAATCCTCAACAAAATGGTGTAGCAGAAAGAAAGAACAGATATATTGAAGAAACCGTAAAAGCCTTACTGAATGATCAAGGTCTGTCCATGTTCTTATGGGGAGAAGCATCAATGACAGCAATATATGTGCAGAACAAAAGTCCTCATCGTATATTGAAGAACATGACACCAGAAGAAGCTTTCTCAGTTAAGAAACCTAATGTGGAAAATCTAAGAATATTTGGATGTCATGTTTACTCCCACATTCCCAAGGACAAGAGGAATAAACTAGAACATTCAGGAAAGAAAGGGATATTCGTGGGATATAGTGATTCATCCAAGGCTTACAGAATATATATTCTAGAACAACACAAGATCGAGGTCAGCAGAGACGTAATGTTCAATAAAAGGATGGCCTTCAGGAAATCCATCGAATAAAATATAGAAGAAGAAGAGATTGAAGAACTTAACGAAGAAAGCACAGAAAACGTAAATGACGAAAAGGAACTACCTGATCATCCTATGGAGCCATGTGAAAACATTGATTTAGATATCATACCTAAGACTAAGAAAAGACCAGCTTGGCTTGAAGCTACCTTACAAGACGCAGAAAGACTCAAGGTTCCAGAAGGAACATTCAGAAAGAGTAAAAGACCTAAAAGATTCTCAAGTTATGCAGCATACATGACAAAGCTTCTAGATGAAGAACCTACCACATTTGAAGAAGCAGTTCAAAAGGAACAATGGAAAGAAGCTATGACGGAAGAGCATCAATCCATTATGAAAAATGAGGTATGGCAAATCGTACCAAGACCTAAAGAAAAATCGATGGTAACTTCAAAATGGGTGTACAAGATCAAACATGCAGCAGACGAAAGCGTGGATAAATACAAGGAAAGATTCGTAGCTAGAGGGTTCTTCCAGAAGGAGGGAGAAGATTATGACGAAACGTTTGCTCCGGTGGCTAGATATACTTCCATCAGAGCTATCATATCTCTCGTCGCTTCCATGGGATGGAACTTACATCAGATGGATGTAAAGACAACTTTCCTCAATGGAGTTATTGAGGAAGTATATATTGAACAACCTCAAGGGTTTGAGGTACATTCCAAAGACACTCACGTTTGCAGATTGAAGAAATCTCTATATGGACTCAAGCAAGCTCCAAGGACTTGGTATGCCAGAATGGACAACTATCTAACAAGACTTGGTTTCTCCAAGAGTCATGCAGATCCAAACCTTTATTACAAAGTCGTGGACAATGCACTTGTGATTCTACTATTATATGTTGACGATCTATTCATAACAGGTGAA